>ML809014.1:84741-161818 GCA_009831015.1 Picea engelmannii
CTGATACAACTTCCCCAACTTTTCCCATAAATCTTTGGCTATAGCTTCCTCTGACACATTCAGTAATACTGAATCGGAGAGACACAGTCGAATTGTGCTCTTTGCCTTCCGATCCGTCTTTTTCCATTCATCTGCAGAAGTTCATGTAGGTGTCGTACCTGGATCTACTGCGATCCACTGATCTCTGTCCACCAAAAGATCTTCCATCTTGAGCTTCCACAGCTCAAAGCTTTTCCCATTAAACTTCTCGATCTCCATCTTCGAATTGCTTGCCATTTCTTTTCACCTGAAAAACAATACCGCAGATCTCCCACTGTAACAGGGCTTATCACAGTCTCGAGCCAAACCCTTGACGACAAAGGCGTCCCCCTGAAGCCAATAAAGCTCTGATACCAAATGTAAATTCTAACCTTGTACAATATCTACTGAAAACTGATATTCAGAAAAGAACAGAAAAGATACAATGGAAAATACAAACATTACACAGAGATTTTTCACCTCGAAACCCAAACCGGGAAAACCAACATATATTATATTGATACATTGCTTTACACTGTTTACAATACAATATACATATAGGAGCCAACGGCATCCAAAACCCTAACCCAATGACCTGGATTAGTCCAAAACCCTAATTCCTTAACCGTAAATAGAAAACCATCGGTAAAAAACCATGTGCCGAAAAACCACCTAATATCACGTGGTCCCGGAAATATGTCGACCTGGAGAAAATATGTCGGCCCAAAAAAAAAAAATCGGGGGCGCTACCCCCGAACCTTCGCGTGGGGGGCTCCGCCCCCCTCTAACCCCCCTGTGCGCCCGACGCAGGCGCTCAAACACTACTACTCGTGCAAAGAATATAACACATACCCAACATGAAGGACATATGAAATAATGTCTTGACCTGGGTTTGGGTAACAAGACACTTCAATGCATAAATTCCACTATTGCACCATTCTATATGCCTCCAAGTACCTGGAGAAAAAGAAAACAACAAATTTTGATTAGGCATTTAAAAGTAAAACTTTTAACATTGAAAAAGAGCCATGTGCTAATTTTGATTAGGCATTTAAAAACACAATTTTAACATTGAAAAAGATATGTGCTAATTTTGATTAGGCATTTAAAAATAAAATTTTAACATTATGTCTCTCTAAGTGGCCACCACTAGACTTAAATGATCTCTAATCCTTTTGCATAAGCATATGTAGAACAATCATAATGTTGAAATTAACAAAACTCAATGTATGGTGTCAAATAAAGTTGCAAACATATTACTTGATACAATCCAATTTATGAAGGTCTCAAAGCACATGACTCTCTATATTGCATGGATTTTGATTGTTGTGAGGAGTCAATTCCTTTTTTAGAGATTAGTATAGCTCTTCCAAATGATGTTATTGAAAGATATGAATATCACCAAGCCCAAGAAGCTATAGTTGAAACCTAAGTAGTCCATCACCCAATGCAATGAGTTAATCCCAAAATTGATATCTAATATAAACAATTTTGAAGGTATCAAAACCGTTTTTTTACATTAACATGAATATCATGCGAGCATTGATGTTAGAGTTTCACAACATTAACCTAGAATCATGCAAGCATCGATGTTAGAGTTTCATAGACACTATCTGTTAAAAAAAACTTTAGAATGTTTGCACTTTTCAGGATTACAATTATCAGATTTATTCAAGATGCAGAGCGATCGTTGAAAATGTCCCAATCCAAGGTGAGATTATGACTCTTTAATAAGCATAAAGTTATGTTTGAGCCTTGGTGGGTTTGGCCAGATTAAAATATAAGCTGGCCAAGTGCCAATACAAGTGCAGGCTGGAACATCTCGAGAAAAATACTCGACAATCAATATGCCTCCTAAAACCCATCAGCAACAAATTAATTATTCCACATTCAAGTATGTCTAGAAATATTAGTCATCAAATGTGACTCGTATTCTTCTGGAAAAGGAATAAGTTACTATATTTAAAGAATAAGTTACTATATTTAAAGGCTAACATGTACTACATGATTCAATGGCTTGGACGATTCGAGTTGCAGAAAATAAACACCACTCCTCTGAAACAACCTTGAGGCTATATCTAAGATTCCTAGAACTATAATTCATAATAAAGATTCCTATCAGGGAATACAAATATTTGTAAGTGCAGGTCTGGAACTACTGCAATTCTCATTTACAACAATGTTAGCAATGGCGAGAGGATTCAAATGCACACAAAGAGATCGCATAATGCACTTACTGTGCAATTGTCAATGTGTCCTGGCAATTGAGATATTGGAGATTAATTCAATTAACCACAGACAATTATTTTCTATTCAATCATGATACAAATGGTGTAGAGTTCATTCATAAAAATGAAAGATCTGGCATTTTTGCATATTCATCAAAGTTCCTCGTTCAAGAAAAACGTAAAAGAGTAATTGTCTCCACCAATTGATTTCAAATTTATATTTTTAGCTACATATAAATTACAAATTAAAGTATTGACATCAACAAAATATCAGTTCCCGAATCACTTATGCCTTCTTGCCAAAGCCTGTAATTCAACTAATAGAAGACAATATTGCCAAGAACTCTTAGTAACAGAAAAGAGTGCAAACATAAAATATTAGCATCCATCCACCTACAATGCTTAGTCATCAATTCCACTCTATGGAATAAACTATAACAGTCTAGATATATCGGATACGCTGAAAATGGGTAGAGAAGAAGGGGCTCATGACTGTATTGTTAATTCCCAAGAAATTTTTATTGGAACCATCTTCATAGCTCGATTTGGAAAAGGAGGGTATAGACTTTTAACCATTTATTATGATCATTATGCCCATTTACCTTGATGATTTCTTCATGTTTCTGACACTACTCTCCATTCATAAATAATGCTGAAAATTTATAGGAGCTTTGCAAACTCTTTAGCAATTTAATAAACTAGATTGAAACCTTTACTTTCATCTAGATCTCTGAAATCCTCAATCTTGTTGATTTTGAGTTGAGAGACTTAGTCCTTTAAATGAACAACGACCTACATTCCAAGTCAATACTCCTGGTCAAAATCGATCAGATTCACTGGAAGTTGGCTAGTTGAGTCAGTACTCCTAGTCAAAATCGATCAGATTCACTTTTGGTCAATAAGTTTGTTGTGTTTTATTGAGTTTATGTTCCCTATTTTTTTACTACAATGAGATATTGTGGAGTTTTGTTGAGTCTATGAGTTGATTCTCCACTTTGGGTTTGTGAATCATTTTTGAGTCTAGGTCATGTGATTTTTTCGTAGGTGCACAAAATTAAAAAACAATCATACAAATGCCAATACAAAAATTATGATATTTTCCAACGAAGTTGTGGTCCAATGCCAAGGGCAGTGGCATTTTAGTCTACCCACTAGGGTTTCAAATTTCAATCCCCTTGAGGCATGTGCATAGCATCACCCTTTGTGGGCTAGTTAGTCTTTGAAAGCAAGACCATCTATGATTTATTTCATAATGTGAAATTGTGAATGCACATTAGATTTAGACACTATAATAAAGATTCAAAACTCAGAGCCTGAACTCCAAAAAGATATACTATATTACATATGGTGTCAATTCTCAAATGACAAAATTGACTAATCCATATTGATTGTAAATATATAAAATCCAAATGGGATAGAGTTCTCTGCCCAGTAAGCAATAACTTAACAATCAGAATCAACATCGAAGTCCATTTCTTCTGCCTAATTGGATGCACTAGGCAAGTATTCACTGAGCCAGAGACACTAGTCTATGTTCGTCCACAGGTCGATGGGCAGGGACTGAGTCATCTGGCATGCTCTCTACATTCTCCTAGCCATCCAAAAAGTAATATTGTCTGGTTTGGATACCATTTTTGGCCCGAAACCATTTCATGGTTGTTTCTTTAAGAAATGTTACCCTCTTGTATCATGCTTGGTGACATTCCCATTCACATGAGCAAGGGAATTCTTCCTTGGCAATCATCTGGATCATACCCCATGGACTCAATGGATGGAATTAGGTTCCTATACAAAGGAAAAAACATCTCTCTTGGGAATGTGCATTTGTATAAATTTTTCCAAGGGGATTTACATAAATTAATTGTAACAACATTAGCATGTCAATGGGAAAACCTGGAATTCTTGTTATGCAATTTTTGAAATTATTTTTCTGATTGGGATTGAAATATGAACTTATACTACTGTTTTTTATCTTGAAGAGATATTCATTCTAAACCGGGTTCTTCACTTCCATGGATTAGTTTGTCTAGGGTTCAAGTTAGTGGTGTAGTAGAAGTTCAGAATAAAAATGATGAAAACTGTGAAATTGATGAAAGCTACCAGAAATCCCCAAAGGCCCTCTTGTTTATGCCAATTAGTGGAGAAGTTAATAAGGTTCAAGTTAGGGGAAAATTGGAAGTTCAAAGTGAAATTGTCATTGGTGATTTGTGTTGTGGCTTACCTCGAACCAGTGACCATGAAACGGGAGTAGGGTGGTGACCACGAAGCGGGAGTAAGAGCGGGAGTGAGAGCAAAAGCAGGAGCAGACATAGGTCAGGTCAATGTACGAAAATGGGAGCAGGACCATGTAGGCAATGGTGATATTCGTAGTTCAAGCGGGGAGGAGGAGGAATGGCTATGGGAGGAGAAGGTGGTTGGCTTGCAGGGGATGCCAACCTGTATTGAATGCCCAAGGGGACGTCCACCTGCAACCATCTGCTAAGAATGGGAATGGGAAGGGCCTGAGGAGAACGGGGATGGAGGGCCCGAGGATAATGGGAACAGAGGGCCCAACGTGGACGGGATGGAGTTGAACATGCATTGAATGGGGTCAGCTGATCTTCTATGAAATGGGTACCCGGTGCTCGAGACATCCCATCGAGCTCCATTTCATAGCAGAGTTATCTTACTCCTTCTGGGATAAGGTGTGAAGTATATTTTATTAAATGATATGTACACTTATATATACATTTATGTGACTGTTTGATTAATTTTCCCGGTTCTCTTGGACTCTACATTTCCTATTATTTAACTATTCAAATTATGTCAAGTAAGTAACACAAAAAGATTATGTTTCCAACAATATAAATTTTATTTTATTTGTATTATAAAAGTTAATTTTAAGTAATAAATTATAATATTTATTTAAAAAAAAAGTTTCCTTACATAACAATTGTGATCCATAGCATTGGATTGTGACCTCTGATGAATTTAGTGTAGTGTTGTGATCTATGAGAAATATAATACCTCTACTATCAATAGCATTATGACCCATGACTAATGCAATACACTCAATCCATAACATTGTGATATGTGATAAATCTAATACCTCTACAATCCATAGCGTTATTACCCATGGCTAATCCAATACAACCAGTATCCATGGCATTATTACATGTGAAAAATCTAATACGAACATAATCGAGTGTTATGACACATGATGAATCCAATATGACTGTGATCCATAACATTACATGACACATGATGAATCCAATATGATTGTGATTCAGAAAGTTGGATCTAATATCACTATGATTCATAACATTATGACATGTGATGGTAATGCATATGATGAATCCAATATGATTGCAATCCATAGCGTTACATCATACACATGACACATTACAAATGTAACTGACTACCTATTATTATCCATGTTACAATCAACCAACATGACATTTACATTCAACTATGATCTATAACATCATGACACATGATGAATGCAAAACATTGATCACTTATCACTTTTCATGACTTTACATTCGACATCATAGCTTTTCATGACTAAAGGTGACCAATAACCACCCTGTTATACAACATTAAAATCTAGATGAGATAATAGTTAGATAAAGGCAATCAATAACCACCATGATATGGGATCATATTTAAATGAAGGTGATCAATAACCACCATCCTATGTAGCATTAAATGTTGTGCATGGCTGTGTATACATCGTTGGATTTGAATTGCTTCAAATTCGACAATGTATTATGCAATCCCACACAACATTTAATGTTGCGTAGCATGGTGGTTATTGACTTCCTTCATCTAATTACAATCCACGACATTTTGACACATGATAAATTTTAAACTTAGACCATTTATCACTATCCATAGTACAATGAACCAATAAGACAAGTACTTCCCATATGATGCTTATAACTCACCCCTTAGTTATATGGATTAAGTATTCTTTTATGCATATAATATCAACCAAAATAGTCATAATGAAGAAACTAACTTCTCAACACTTATTTATGCTATGAGAGAGTGTAGATCTCACATGTTCCACCTCATGGGTGATGAATGGGCTAGATGGGAGAAATCATGCCTTCTTATTTATTGTTGCGATGAGTAGGCTAGGTTATGGGGTATTGTAGTTGTTTTTCATTAGTCGTTCTACTACTTCCCATTTTTTACTTCCTAATGAAGGTATGCTATCCTTTTATTTCTTCTAGTGGTTTCCAATTTTTTCGTTTATATTTCAAATAATTTGATGTCAATCTTAGGGTATCTTGTGGTATTTCGATCCTTTGAATACATAATATAAAGTGTGGTGAAGGAAGAAACATTTTACGCATTTCAAGAAAGGTAAGTTTAATTTACCCATCTATTTATCATAGTATTGTCGTCTATGTCATGTTTGGAATGCATAGTTTTCCACTTAGTATTACCCAGGCTTTACTACTAAGTTAGGGCTCCTACATTGTTCTTACTGACAAATGCTCAATCAGATCGTTTTTACTATCCACGTATGTTGAACTTTGGTTAGATGCCTTTCCTATTACCTCAATATTAAGTCATACTATACCAATCATAGCTATGCATTATTGAAGAAGAGTTCAATTAGTTGTTGTCTATGCGCAAAGTCAATTTCTTTAATAGGATTTTTAAAAATAACATTCTTTTGATTTCAATGTTTTTTTAGTGAGGCTAGATTTAACCAGTAGATGAGAAACTTAACTCTATAACGAAGTAGTAAACCCTGGGTAATACTAAATGGAAAATGTTGTGTTCCAAACATGATATAGACAATAATATTGTGATAAATAGATGGATAAATCGAACTTACCTTTCTTGCAACATGTAAAATATGTTTCCCTTCACCACAACTCTTCATCACAGTTGTAGAATTCCCACTCAAGCGCTTGCAAAACTAGTTCCAATGCCATGTTTGGATCAATGAGAAAAATTGCTTTGAATGCCAGGGCATGTTTGGTTTGATTAGTAAATTAAGAATTGAAGTTTAGGATCTCATCCATCCCCCTTCAACAATTTTTCAACGCAATCAGATACAATGTACTCCATCTAACATGGGAAAGTGATGCCAGTGATGGTGATGGAAGTTCACGATGATGACATGGTTGATGATGGAGATGGCATAGTTCACAGATGGTCGATGGAATGGTTTATGGTGAGCAATGACAACATTGATGGACATGGTTGACATTACCCAACTGACAGAGTCTTAATGACTCTGCAGTCAGGTGGATATCTCTTGCCTTGCATGGGATAGGTTAGTGGTTGAGTCTTAATGACTCTGCAGTCAGGTGGATAGCTCTTTCCTTGCATGGGATAGGTTGGTGGATTGTAAGTATGGAAAAATAGTACATCACAAAATTACAACAAAAAAGTAGGGAATAACCTTGACTATTGTACAAAACAATTTTGTACGGAAGCTATACAAAATAAAAACTTTTAAAGATTTAATCCATGATTTTGGCCAATACTTTGGCTTCGATAATTTATTGGATAAACAAATCTATTTATCACAATTTTACTAGAATATTTATATAAATATAAAGATATATTGAGTAATAAATTATTGATAAGATGATGAGGTGACAATGAGACTCATGATGGTATGCTTATATGCACTAATTGTTAATGAGTTGAAGGGGTGTGCAACCCTTGAATTTCAATCAACTATATAACACTAATAAATTATATTGAACAGAATGTGTGCCAAATAAATCTTTGATTAATATCTAGAGATAATCTATTATAACTTAATAAATTATATTGAATAGAATGTGTGCCAAATAAATCTTGGATTAAGATAGATAGAGATAATCTATTATAACTTTAAATTCAATTTTATGTGACATTGGGGCTATTTATAGCATATATTAATCTAAACATTCAAAATTAATACTTATGATAGGGTTCTAAACACATTTTATAAATGAATATTTTTAGTACATTCCTTTTATGCAATTAAAACCACAAATTTTTGTGCACAAACAACCATGTGCTTAAGACAATAGTACAACAATCCCACTAGTGGATTTCACTAGAGAAATACTCCAAGGAGGGATGGTTGACAATTAGTAAGATACATTTCTAATTCATCATAGCATCTAGGGTTCTAAACAATTTTATAAATGAATATTTTTAGTACATTCCTTTTATGCATTTAAAACCACAAATTGTTGTGCACAAATAACCATGTGCTTAAGACAATAGTACAACAATCCCACTAGTAGATTTCACTAGAGAAATACTCCAAGGAGGGATGGTTGACAATTAGTAAGATATATTTCTAATTCATCATAGCATCTAGTTCACTCCACCACCCACCCATAGGTCATGTACCTTGTTTGCTCCACCACCCATTAGGCTATACCTTGTTCATTCTAAATGATTTTAGGTTGAGGAAAATAACCATTGTATATACAAGATAATGGGTTGTGAGATTTATGGTGTCACCTAAAACTTCATAAATAGGGCACTTGTTTTCTTTTCATGTGCAGAGGTTCACATAAGCTAGTTGGGAAACTGTAATAGAGATCTTTCTCACATCTTCCTATAAGATATATCTTCCACACCTAGCAAATCCAATACCAATCTCTCCCATATTGAGTTGTAAAAGAGATCTATTTGGTACGAAAGAAACTCACTTGTCTTGGCTTGCATAGATAAGGAAAGAATGGACACTCTAGTAATCCACTTTATATTATGTCAAAGAGCTCATAGCCCCTGGCTATGCACATGAAATGGCTCATTTCTCTATCCAAAAGAATTTAGATAGAATAGGGTACAACTGAATGGGTAGTGGAGTGACCTATTATACTCTAATTAATTAACAATAAGTGTACTATGATGAATACAGGAAATCATTAGCCACTACTAGAAACATTATCATTGTCATATGCAAAGTCCAAAAATCAATGGAATGATGAAATAGTTTCTATGGAATACCTAGAATAGGGTAAAACTCAATGAGTGGTGAAGTGATCTATTATACTCTAATTAATTAACAATAAGTGTAATATGATGAATAAATAAACTTGGTAGAAACTCCTAAAAACATTATCATTGGCATGTGCAAAGTCCCGAAATCAATGGAATCATGAAATGGTTGATATGAAATACCTAGAAATGAGATGTGCATTACATATAATCCATTTCATGGTTCCTGTAACATCCTCCTCGTTAGGACGACAACCTCTCATAAAAAGTGTAAATTTTTATTTTATTTTTCTTTTGTGTGTGCGCGTGTGTACAAGGATAATAAATACATTCGACTCTGCGTCGCCATACAATGACGAACGTGGTGCATGCCCTTTTAACAACAACATAATGATCTAATATGAACATCAAGTATCTGCAAGCAAGGTACGACAATCAACTGACGAAATAAATAAGACTAACTACCCACCTGTCCTACCTTGCAATGGTTAGGACCTCCAAGACACATAAGCAATGCTCAAGCCCAGGTTCCCATCGATTTTAACCATTTAAGGTCTTAGGGTTGGTGATTTTTCTGAGGAACATGGAGGTGTCTACATCCCACCCAATGTAAGCAAACCCAGCCTACTAAGCTAAAGACAAAAACATATCCATCAAGATCACAGTCAACAGGGTTATCCAATTAAGGCAAATTGCGATAGTAAATCATTATTAACTCATTAAATTACTCACTATTAATACCATATTTCTTTGGAAGTGTACTTTTAATCACATTACAAGACAATGACAATTGATACAACAAGTACGGCAATAATCATGACATTAAAACAACCATCAATATCACAATTAACAAAGTTATCTATATTAAGACAATTGAAATAGTGAATCATTATTAACTTCTTAATTTACTCACTACTACTACAGTGTTTCTTTGGGAGTGTAGCTTTAATCAAACTACAAGACAAGACAATTAATGCAACAAGTCTAACCTTAAATTGGGCTAAACTTTAAAATCTTATTAACAGTATTGCACTCTCAATTCAAGTCTAGTTTATCAAGGTCAACATTCTAAATTGGCATCACTTACAAACTACTTTTGGCAACTTTTAAATCAAATTTTAATCATATAACCGATCAATCTTAACAATTTAGCAATAAAAGCATTTATACCATTATCAACAGAGCATTACTTTCAACAATAATCATCATTACCAAGTGTCATATTTATTTTTGTTACATTTATATTAATTAATTATTCCCACAATAAATAAATGAAACTCAAATAATATTAATAAAATAAGTTACCTAAATTTCAATCAATAATGAAATTGATACGGTAGTAGAAAAAAAACACTTAAGAATAAGATTTAAATAAGTAATTAACCTTCGATTTACTAAAACCTATCACATCCATTCCTCATTCAACAAATAGAATCAAATCTTACATCACTATCTAGGTGTCATAAGACCCTGTCTTATTGAGGAAAATGAGGCACCGAAATAAATCATGATTCATCAAACATGAGGATTCTCTCCGATTAAGGTGCCCCATTTAAATTCGAAATTAGGTTGTCTTAAATTTAGGCGCTCAAATCTAGGCGCAGTCAGGCAATCTTTTATCTCTTCAATGAAAAATTTAGGCAACTCGGCACATGCAGAGGTGCATATTGTTCCATTTAGCAAGGCGCACAGGTGTAGAAGTGGATCTAAACACTTAATATTCGGAAACTACAAATTTACTGCTAATAAAATAAGGAAATCAAAACGCAACCTACATTCAAGGGAAAACACAGCCACCGCCTGGATGCAGATCATGGTCATTCCGGCAAGGGAACACAATCAACAATCTAAGGCAAAAATCAAGGGTAAATACAACAGTTCTGACAACATTTTCAAGGAAGAAATTTGTGGGTAAATACAATAGTCAAACAATGGGGCGCCTCTTAGGAAGGAATCACTGTCAAGGATCCTGTTGACCTTTAATTAAAACACACAGAACGACGGCTGCGGCAAAACTTAGCCATTTAACTTTTTTCTATGGTAAACACTACAGTACTCTTAAAGGAGATGAAACAATGAAGGAAATCGAACTTGGTAAGAGGGGAGTTCGCTCTGGTAACAATAATTTTCCAAACAAAAACTCAGCTACCACAGGAGAGATGGTCGGCTAATGAAATTCATCACTAGTACCTGAAACAATTTACAGAGGTACCAATGTGGAACTGCCGATAAAATTACAACTGGTCAACATCATAAAATGAGAAGGGTAAATTCGCCCTAGCCAAATCAGTGGGAAAAAGAAAACAATTACAGATGAGATGCTTTCATTTACAATGAAGTGAACAAAACTTCCGGTGAAAATGCCTTCATTCAAGTTTGCAGATATCAATCTGTGGATACCCAATGCCAGAACGAAAATTCAGAACCAGTCTTACAACAAAAATGCCCAAGATGGACTATGCCAGAACAATTCGCCCTGACCCCCATCACATAACGAATTCGATGTTCTTCCTTATCTAGATAATAAATCAGAAGTAATAAGTATACACCTATTACAGAATGAGTTTGGTGTTACATCCATACAGAAGGAGTTCAATTTTTATTTTTTATTTTTTATTACCTAAGTTAGTTTGGCGTTACATCCATACAGAAGGAGTTCGAAATTTTTCTTTTTTTCATTATCTAAGTAAATGACTGATGTAATAGGTACTTTTCTATTTCTGACGAATTCGCCTTTGCCGAAGGAGTTCGCCATCACATCCATTACTGAAAGAGTTCGAAGTAAAGACAGAAGTAAATGTTTATATTCATTACTGCAGTAAATCTTTCTCATTATTTATGTAAATGATAGAAGTAAATGTTTATATTTGTTACCGCCGAATTCACCATTACAATGCATCCATGTATAAACAACCATGCATTATAACTATATCAGTGAATGTCAATGACGGTAAAACTATACAACAATAATTTTAAATGAGAATATACCACATCCAGGAAAATACAGTGCGAAGAGTAACACCGAAACTTAAAGATCCAACCAAGGAACAGTAAAACTCAGACCAGAACACTGACCACAATAATTTTAGGCAATCAATCGAACGGGAAAAATCTCAAGGCAGAATTCATCCACTTACAATCAACATACAGATCAAGCATAAGTTCCTAATGCATTATACTCTACAACATAATGAGCATACATTTGCCTTATCGTCCGCCTCGAATGACGTCCGCGCGCTCTGTTCTGCTCCCGCTCGCCGACCGTCGAGACTACACCGGTACCTCCCAGCCAACGCTAGGGGTACTCTGCTTCCCCATTAGCCCCCCGAGTTGCAAAGGGGCCACACACTATCCAGATGGTACGTCTAGCTCCCAGCTCGCCTCGCAAGGCCGAGCTACCACTCCTCTCCGAGCTGGGAAATCCCAACTCCCACAAGTAAATCAGTCAAGTCACTAATCGATCCCCATCTTCCTTCTCCTCCCTCTCTTTTATAGAATTTTAGAACTTCCATTATTTTCCTAAATCTCATTAAATTTTAAGTTTTAATAAAAATCTTCTAAAAATTCTCCTTCGTACAAGTGTCATCCATCCCCCACTTTCCTCCAATAATTATTTTCTTTAATTTATTTATTGTCTCATTTCCCTCACCCACCTAGAGTTACTCCTAAATTTACTCCTAGGTGTCCCTAGATTCCCTTACAAGTTTTAAAAGCTTTCCCTAAAAAGAAATTGCTAAATCAGTTCAAAATTAGAAGTTTCTTAAATGTCGATTCTTTCCTAAGTTGGTTTCCCGCTTTTTTTTTTTTACCATGAGTTCCCCTCTTTCCCTCTTTAGGTTACCTCCTTTCCCTAATTTCCTAATTTTTACATTTTCTTCATTCCTTTTTATTTGAGATAGAAAAGACAATTGTGCAAATTATCCTCTTTTTACTTTTATTATTAATTTAGTACCTTTTTAAATTATCAAAAGTTAAAATAAATTAATTTCTTCTTGACTTTTTATATCCACTGATTTTAATTAATTTCTTACTCTCTTCATTTTACCCCAAAAATTTATGAAGACCAAAACTATTACTTAAGTGGTTTTTAGTTTAAATTTTATTATTTTATTTTTATATGTATATTTTCTTAAGGGTAGACAAAATTTTACCCCTAGAGAAGTTTTAGGCTTAGAACTTAGATTCTGAATTGGGCGACATTTAATTAGGGAAGTTGTTTTAAAATTTATTAATGTGTTATGTGTCTTAGGGCCATCTAGGTTCCTCCCTCTATCATCATCAACGTGGCGTGCCCTTCAGGACGCACTAGGTGCTCCAAGGGTGCCACTCGCCTCATCTATTTCTTTGCGCGACGTGCCCTTCAGGATGCACTATGTGCTCCAAGGGTGCCACTCGCCTCTTGTGTTTCTTTTGCGCGACGTGCCCTTCGGGACGCACCACGTGCTCCAAGGGTGCCACTCACCTCTTGACTGATTGGTAGACTAACCCCTGGAGTCAACACTCCACTAGGTGAACTTGTGGGAGACTAAGGGATTCTAAGGAATAAGGCCCTCGCCTTATTGCGTGCCCCATAGAATCATTGTGAGCGACTGTCGCAGTCTTCCCTCGTCACATCGTGGGTCCCCTCAAACTAGGTAATCATTAACCTATAGTCCGAGCCACAATGGAAGTGCTAGTAGGCTGTGGCAGGGCTGTTGTCCACACCTCTCCCTCAACTTCTTTGGTAGTTGTGTGTGGCCCCTTTAATCCATATGTGAGTCTGGTTGGAAAGCTATCATTAGCCTGCATCATCAACAAATCATGTCAGAACATATCCACATCATATCATCTAATCAGATGTACTAATATCACAGTAATAAAATCAAACCCTAATAGCACACTCCCTGACTCGGTCCGGAGTCCAAGGGGTTCCATCTATGCCTCTGCATCCTCAAGGTCCAAAACCCTGCACACTTAGAAAAACCGAGTCAATAGAACATGTCTATGTCAATGCAGTAAAACAACATGTCATCTACGCATAACGCATAAATATCAAAGTCAAATGTCTTAATGGCATAATAATCCAGATCACTTGCAAGCAAGTGTCCTCAAAGAATAAGATTTCTCAGTGCGCCAGAGCGGGATGTTACAGTTCCACCGTTTCCCATCATAGTTTGGTACAATATGTAGAAACCACCATATCACATTTAAGTAGTGTGTACATGCTAACGATGGAATTTGGAGGTGGATAATGGTAGCCATGAATCAACAATTAAATGTACCAATTGTTAAGGATGCCAAAAAATTATGTGCCATGCATTCTCCCAATCATTAGAATATAAGATGGAATCATTAAAATATAAGATGAAATTTATATAGCTGGATGTGAGATGCTTCACATCCATATACGCAATATCTCCTATCCTAATCTATATATCAGGTTACATGGTCCTTAGTATTTGTATATGTCTGTATTAAATCTATTAAATCTATGGACAATTTCATTTAAAAATACCAAATCTATGGGCAATTTCATTATATATATTAAAAAAAAAAAAAAAAACCAACCTTTTATATACTTTTAATTTGGATCTATTTATATATAATGTACTACTTTGTATTAGGCTTTTTACATATTAATAATATTGAAGCCATAATGTTATTATATAAAAACAAAATTACTAAAATATAAATACAACACTTTAGTTTCCCGTCTAAAATAAAAGGGAAACCATATGCATTTAATGATGTAAAACCTACCCTAGAGTATATTATATGTTGATAGATTCTTTCTCCTCTTCCAATGACTATATTTTTTGAATTGTTGAACCTCCTCGAATGATGAAGATGTAGTTAGTATATTATATGTCAATAGATTCTTTCTCTTGTTCTAATGGCTACATCCTCCAAATTGTTAGAACCTTCTCGAATGATGAAGAGCTAGTTATGCTAGTAGTGGGAGAGATCTTTGTTTCAGTGGTTTCTTTGTATGGGAGAGATCTTTCTTATAATATCTTGATGTGTGAGAGATCTATTACAGCTAGGTGTAGGAGAGATGTCTCTTAAAACGATCTATCTAAGTTGCTTTTCTTAACCTACAACCATGAATAGTATATCAATAATCCATTTTTGAAAGAATGAGTATATCAATAATCCATTTTTATGTGTTCTACATAGTTTACAATGTCCTAACTCATACATTGGCTAGTTCCTCCATCCACTACAAGATATAGTACCATAGGTGATAGAGTTTGCAACAAAGTACATCTTTATGAGTAGATAAAATTATAATCACTAAGAGATGCAACATTTAATGGTTTTTATGTCACTGCTCTATGGATATTTCTCTCCAATGGGTAGTGGAACTAATAACATCATCTCACTCGCATATCTAACTATATATATCTAACTATATATACCAATAAATTCATCTTTACTTTGTGGTTATTTATCCCCAATGGTAAAGGTGTTTGTTTTTCATGGATAAATAGATGGTAAATCGAACATCA
The DNA here is from genome assembly GCA_009831015.1 of Picea engelmannii. Classification (NCBI taxonomy): domain Eukaryota; kingdom Viridiplantae; phylum Streptophyta; class Pinopsida; order Pinales; family Pinaceae; genus Picea; species Picea engelmannii. The sequence continues at coordinate 100,427 of ML809014.1, forward strand.
TACTTTGAATCTACGATTAGACATACTAATTGTTATCTCTTTAGAGTTGAACTCTTTGGACTATAACTGAAATCAAATTTGTTGTGTACTTGTACTATTATCTTGAATATAACACTCTTGCCATGTTTATGGGGGTAAGGGATAAGTAGTAGGGAGAGATTCTCTCTATCCTAATGGTGGAAATACATAGTGGGATGCACATGTATAGAGTTATGAATATGTACATTTTCACATATACAACTAACATTGAGAAAGGACCCTTGCTCTAGAGGTTGCTTCGGAAACTCTTTATATCATGCATGAAATAGTTAGCCACCAAAACTACTAGAGAACCATAACTCATAATTTAAATAAAAAAAATACAAACTATTACAAAATATTACTACAAAATATGAGTGTTGGGGTATGTAATTCCTACTTGTATTTAGTAAGTGTGTATGATCATATTTAATTATTGAGTTTATTGGTCGTTATTGGGTAGAATTAATTCTAGTGTCTAAGAGGAGTTTGTTCCTATATTTTAGGAAGTTGTTGAGGCCTAATTGGTTTGAGAGATTCTCTCCAACTAGTTAGCTTCTTAGATTGGTGTGAGGATGACATATTTTCTCAATCAAGTAGATCGTGAAATCAAGGTACTTCTCCTAACTTGAGACAATACTTTTGTATTGATATGTACTATATTTGAGTGTTTAATAGAGCATTAAGCACAATTTTTTTGTGTGTTGATATGTACTATATTTGAGTGTTTAATAGAGCATTAAGCACAATTTTTTTGTGTGTAATTAAATCTACTCTCCCTCTACCATTTCCAAATATGGTATAGAACAGGACTGGGCTTGAATCCCTCACGAGAGGGCCCAAGGAAATGGAAGGGAAATCGAAATGTAGAAGTAGAGTAGATTGTCTTGAGAGAGAGTTAGTGCAATGTGTGTACACTTGTTTGTTTGTCCATCAGAACTATGAAATAGATGAACCAAGCCATCCATTGCATGATGGATCTGTCATCAAAGTGAGAGGAGGAGATGATTTTCTAAGGCGCAACCACTGTGTGGGTGAGTTTCCATGTCGGAAGAGGAAATGGCACCATTGATGGTGGTGTAAAGTTTAGTGGAATATGTGAAGTGATGGAACCTTGAACTACATGTGAGGCACAAGACATTCAGCGACAAGAAAAGAACCACTCTGTAGAACTAAGTGTAAATCCCTGCTGGGTTCTCAATGTTTTAATACATAGGTTTCCATGAACCGAAGCAATAGCCAATTCTGGAATGAAGATATATATTTTTTTGTTTCTACAGAGCCGCTCAGAATTTTTTGGGTTCAAGATGGTACAGGGAGATAGTGAAAACTGTGGACCAAACATCCTCAAACAGATGGTCCTCGAAATAAAGGTAACTAGACAAGCCCTAGCTGTGGCAATGTAAATTTTTCATCTAAATTGGTTTGATTATCCTTTGAAATTTGTGGGACGACCCATTCCAACTCCTTATGTGCATGCTCAGTTATATATATATATGTGTGTGCAACATCTATGTATATATGGTTTATCTCTTCCCTTTCATGGAGAAAGTTCGAGATGAAAGTACATTATGGGTTTATTTTTTTCTTACATTAAACTTTGTGCAAGTTTTTTGGAAACATTATAGTCTCCATTAATGGAGACCCCCACCACCCATTGAAATAGTTTCAAATGAAAGAAATGGGGAAGTTGAATCTTCTTCATCTTTAACAACGACATAGAGGCTTGTTGCGCTTACAACAGTAGCTAAGGAATTTCTGCCAGATCCATATCCCAAAGAGGGGAAACAACATACTAAAATTAGTGTTAAACAGAGATGTTCGAATTTTGTATAAGTGGTACTAATATTGGTGAGGAGCCGTGGATAATTGGAATGAAAAATTGTCCATGATAAATTCGATTTCGTTGATGTTGAAGAAGAAACTCAATCCCTAAAGGAATCTTCGTTGATGTACGGGCATAAGACAAATGATGCAACGAAGAAGATGTATGGTATTCAAATGAAAAAAAAATGACACTTTAATGATGCCAATGGATTGAATAAGGCATATGTGAGGCTGATATGAGATTATGATACCTTGTAAGAAGTTGTGAACCATGAACATCAGAACAAGTGGTGGTCTTGAGAAGAGGAGCGACAAGAGGTCGTTGGGACCATCATGTTTATTGGCGATGTGCCCAAGGATGTGAAGGGCGAACCTACAAGTTAATAGATTGTTGGGAGATGGCAGGGAAACTTAGAGAATACATAAATGTGATGGTGATTAATATTTGACCATGGTGATTTTGAATATTCCTTTTTATTTGTGACGAGAAACATGTTGAGCCTCGTCAACTCAATGTGTGATGTATTGTTAGATCTGATGAACAATGAAGGTCAAAGATGCACATGAATACTCCAAAAATGTGAACAACTACAAACAAAGAAGATGATGTTATCTCTTGTTGATGAGTTGAAGTCCTGTTTGGAAATATTTTTTGATGTAAATCATTAGTTAGTCTACTTTGTAAAGGGAAGTTGTTGGAATGATAAATAGGAAGAATAACGGAGTTGTTCTTGAACAACGGAGAGAATAGTCCAAGGGAAGATGATGATATTGGCAGTCGTGTACATACAAGAAAAGTGCAGAAGAAGAAGAAGTACAGAAGCAACAAGTTATTTGAGGACAAACAAAGTAAATTGTGTGAGCATTGTTGAATAAAATAGACTCATGACCATATGTTGATGTGAGTCACACATTGTTTTATAGAAAGTCTATGATGTAATGATTATGGAATTGATGTATTGGTCTTTAAAATGTTGATTATGTACCTGGTATCTCCATGGATGGAGTTTGTAATGTATGTATCGGCTTCTATGTAACATGTAAAGGACATATCACTTTAATACCTGACTAGGCATGCATAACCATTTGTCATGTATCCGTGTTGATTTGTAGTGTAGAACCTCTATTATATAGTTCTATAACACCAAGAGTGAGCCATGTCACGGGTTGATTGAATGCTCTATGCATGAACTCTGGGAGGTGCCTAGGAAACTAATAGTTTTACATTCAGGGGGATCTCGTCAAGAAGTTAAATAAACCATGTACCTAAGGGACATCCTACTAAACCGTTGGTTGCAACGACTGATGACCCATGCATTTCGATGAATGGTTGTCTCTTTATATGGACTTTGGCAGTTTAGTGATGCATATTTGAGGTACAAAGAGAAAGTACCAGGTTGGATCAGACATAGACTTTTTTTATTAGTAGGTGCTTCGAATTAGAGGACTTGTTGATGATGAAGGCATGACATGATGATTAGGGGGAGTGTTGGGATATGTAACTACAACTTGTCTTCAATATGTGTGTGATCATATTTAATTATTGAGTTTATTGTTCATTATTAGAGTATGTTCCTAGATTTTAGGAAGTTATTGAGACCTGATTGGTTTGATAGATTCTCTCCGACTAATTAACTTCCTAGATTGGTGTGAGGTTGAGATATTTGCTCAACCAAATAGATAATGAAATCAATGTAGTTTTCCTATCTTAAAACAAAACTTTTGTATTAATATATACTATATTTCAGCTCTTAATAGAGCATTAAACACAATTTTGATGTATGTAATTAAATCTACTCTTCCATTTCCCAATAATGAGGAAACGAGAGACAATCTATCATTAGTGGGCCGAGAACAAAGATATGGGAATTTATCTCCGAATGAAACCCGAGATAGAAGCCGAAAATTGTTGAAGCAAGAGTTATACTATGAGGAATTTTAAAGAAGAATTGAGAAAAAAAATTACAGCACCACATTTCTTTGCACGGATATTACAATTGTTTCCACAAATCCATGATTCTATTGTATGGAAATTTGAAGAAAAAAGTTATAAAGTTAACTGAGAAAATTGACGAAGAGAAAAATTTGTAGTTTAAATATTTTAATGAAAGAACATATACACCATATTCTCCAGCATAAAAATGCCCACATTCCACCGAAAATTCATGCTAGAAATCCATTAAAGTATGCTGGTAGAAAACAATATGCTTGTATAGTGATAAATTTACGTGTAAAATTCTAAAAATTAATAATCGAAGGAACCAATAATGGAAACGTCAATTTACCTAAGAGCCACTGCAAGCCCTCTCTTGGAATACACCAAAGTAAGAATAAGAAAAGTCTATCCGAAACTGATTCTCTCTTCGTAAATTGCTGAGAAAAAAATTATGCAATTATATATGAAATTGCTACTGTATCCAAGAGAGTTTAAAAACTTGAAACTGTTGTAAACCCAAAGTTCAATGTTCAAATTTTTTTTATTGAAATATAATTTATCCAAGAGAGTTTAAAAAGTTGAAATTGTTGGAAACCTAAAGTTCAATGTTTTGAACCAAGTCCTTTTAATTAATTGAAAATGTTGGAAACCTAAAGACAAGTCCAACATGTTCTGAACCAAGTCCTTTTAATTAATTTTTAAAGTTTGCTATCAAATTTTGAGTCATGCGTAGACTTACAATCATGTCCATCCTAGGGACCACTATGAATGCGGATCCCATTTATCGTTTCCTTGGGGTATCCGAGTGGGTGGGCCAATGGCACCTGAATGGGGTCACCAAGGAACAAGCTTTATGCTCCTCCTACTGAAAACACAACCAAAAAGAGATATTTTTGCCAAATAAAATCAAAGATACAAAATGAAATTAAAATGGCTAATCAATTTAACAAAAAACCAAATTTATTCTTCTTCCTTCTCACTCATACGTAACACCTATTTGAAATTCCATTGAGAAGTATATTGGGATTCATCCATAAAAAAAATGAAATGGGTGTGAGGTTGGTTTTCTTATTGGAGAGAAAAGAAACGGATCAATTATAAACACATCGATATGCACTAGTAAATTCAATGAGTCATGTTCAAATTCCATGATGTTGCTACGTTAATAATTAAATGCACCAGTAGGATAATTATTATATGTGTAGTGGGTTTAACTTATCAAAAGGCACTAGTGGAATTTTTGTGAAGACGAATGGTTCATCTTCTAAGATAGAGGCACCGATAATGCACAACCTCATCTATGATCTAGGATCTTTTCATTGAAGTGATTTATAAATAATTGTATTAAATGAGCATAAATTAAAGTGCACCATAAAGAAGGAAAATCTCAATAATGAAGAGACATAAACATCAAATCTGAACACAAAAACTTGATAACGGAGTTCATCCCTGATGGAATATGTCTCCGGGTCCTCCTCTCAAATGGGTAGGTCTTTTTATTAATTCAACAAAAGAAATTGGAAAAATACCTAAGTATACCTCATTCTGGAATTAAGCTACAGAAGCTTTGCTCAAATCAGAAAACATACATCACCATTGAATTTGTGGCGTCGAATTACCCAAAAATGACTATCTCCATGCCTCAATCCGACTCTGGCAGTCTCAGGCCCATGAGGAATCTTGTCTCGGTTTTCGTTCCTATAACCTGCAATTACTATACTTTGCCTCAAAAAATGTGCCCGATCATACCATCGATCACTCTCCTCCCTTCTGTGGGAAAACTCAACATTTAAATTTAATGTTGGGCGGACTAACCAACGGAGCTGTTTGGCTCAATAGTTGGCGGATGTTATGTAAAGCGTTTGGTTGGGGGAAGGTCCCGGGGTCGAGCCCGCGGGCCTCCCCTTTTGGGTTGTAGTTATAACAACATATATATGTGGTTTGAACCACCGCCAATTTTGGAGTTATAGTTTATATTTTTCATAGTTGGATGATACAAAAGGTTGGCCACCAAACTTGGCGGGACCTCCACCAGATTTGGTGGGCCTTTTTTATATTTTTGAAAATTCGGTTACGGGCTCTCATTGGGAATTTTCCAACTGCCACGTGGAATCCCATGACTAGGCCATGTGGCAACCAACCATTGGCCCATCTCATTCACCTGTATAGTCACCCTACCACGCCACCTTTCTACCACGTCATCCTTCCATGTATGGCACGCATGCCACGTGTCTGCCACATCCCGTATGGCATGCAACATGGTTGTATGGACTGCCACATAGCACTTCCTCATTAGTCCACATGTCGACCAAAAAATTCTGAAAATGAGTGACACGTGGCAACCTCTAGTGATGCCATGTCACCATGCTGACATCAGCATGACATGTGTCATCCTCTACATGTGCCACATACACTATACGGGCTTTGAAATCATCTGTATTGATGCTGATGTCGACAGTATGGATGTTGACTCATCCCTGCTGACTAGGCTAGGTTGACCAAAACGTTGACCGTGAATATATTTTGATCTGGAACTCTGTTTGATGAGTCATTTACACCATTGAAAAGCTTGCGACGTGCTCTTTGCGATGATTCCAATTTTACTGAGTTTTGAAGACTTTGATTTTTTTTCCTTTCTCTATCTGTTGAGGCCATTCTAAGCTTCATGAGTTTCTTCTATGAATTCTGAGTTGTCCTTAGTCTTCTCTGGATCCTTTTTGGATCATGCCTTCACACTAAGAGCTTTTTGGACCACCAAAATATTTCATAAATCAACAGATAAGTGAGGGAAGAGTTCCCTCACCTTGTCCTTCTCAATCTGTTTTTCCTTGCTTGGATGTGTTCCCTTTAAGCCTACTCAAATATAATCAACATCACCCCTGCATAAAGTCCTCGTCCTTATGTCCAAGATGATATCTTCCTTTAACTCATCCAAGTACTCAGGAGCAAACTCATCAACTGAAGGTATTGGAACTTCCTCACCCTGATCCATGATCATGGGAGGCTAAAAAAGTTTCAAGTTCTCCACATTTACAATTGAGTAGATCTGCATATAAGGTGGAATATCTATATGAAAAGCATTGGTAGCACTTTTCTCCAAAATAGTGAAGGGTCCATACTGGATGGGCTTGAGTTTATTTCCTTCACCCTTCAATATCTCCTTGTTGATGTGAAGCCATACCTGGTCTCCAACCTGGAACTGATGATCAACCTTGTGTTTTTCATGTCGAGCCTTATACTGTGCTTGACTTTTCTCCAAGTGTTCCCTAACTGCTTGATGTACCTGCTGGATCCTTTGAATGAAATTGCGGGATCTATATTTGTTTTTGTCTTCATTTGAATCGACATCTCTCCCATATATGAAGTCTAAAGGATCCTTAGGTAAATACCCAAAACATGTCTCAAAAAGAGAACCGTGAGTGGAGGAATGTAAGCCTCGATTGTAAGAATGCTACAAATAGGGTATATTTTCATCCCATAATTTGGGATTATTGTTGTAGTATCCTTGAAGAAAAAGTACCATTGTTCGGTTAACAACATATGTTTGTCTGTCGGTGTGTGGATGGAAATCAGTGCTCCTCTTCAACTTGGTGTCCATCATTCTCCACAAGCTTGTCCAAAAATCCCCAAGGAATTGATTATCTCGATTTGAGATAATGGATGTGGGTAACCCAAAGTGAACCCAAACATATTGAAATAAGAGATTGGCAGTGTTCTCAACAATGATCTGCTTTTTACATGACATTAATATACACATCTTGTTGAACCTATCCATTACAACATACAAATAGTCATGACCCCTTTTCGACATTGGTAAACACCCTAAAAAATCCATGGAGACACTTTCCCATGGATGAGATGGAACAGGAAGTGGTGACTATAGCCCCAATTTTCTATTAGTGGGCTTACAAGTAGAACACTTCACACACCCCTTTACATATTTAGTTACAATTGCTTTCATATGAGGCCAGTAACAAAACCTTTGTAGATTAGCCATATTTTTTCCTACCCCAAAATTCTTAGACACAAGAGAAGTGTGAGCTTCTCGTATTACATGGACTCGTTCACTTATAGGAATACATAGCCTTCCAAGATGGTAGAGTAGTTTTCCCTGCACACAATAGTTCTCTACCTATGCACCATGGGTTAGATTCTCATATACTTCTTTAAAATCTTCATCAATGGCATATTGTTCCACATAGCTATGATGAGATAAAGAAGAATTATTCAAAATAATAGAAGCAACAATAGGAGGTCTAGAAAACATAGCAACTACCTTGTTACTCGTACCCTTTTTGTACTCCATTACCAAATGAAATTGTTGTAGGAAACCCATCCATCTCTAATGTCGAGATTGTTTTAGTTTGGTTTGTGCTTGGAGATACTTTAAGGGTTGATGATCTATATGTATGATTGTTTCTGTTATAACCTAGGTCTGCACCCCTACAACTCCTCTCTCAATTCCCTATGCCTTCATCAAATTTTTCCTCTTCTGGTTGGCGAAGTCGGTTTCCCATTACTAAGTGACTTGGTTTTTTATCATTTCTTTCTTGATTGAGTTTTCATGCATTTTGTTTCTATTTTTCTTGAGCGATAATTACATGTCGTGATTTGGTTCGGAATTCTTGTCAACGTGTTTGCCATTGATTGAGCTCACAGTAGGTCGAACAAGTCTTTTGTTTGCACATGAAATGTCCAAAGAAAAATGAAATTCAAAAGCAATCAATTTCGAGCTTATCATTTAAGCCAAACAGTCAGGTCAAATCTTCAATGGAGAAGATCCAACAATCGAAGCAGATCAATGACTCTTGCGCATTCAGAGTCTCAAACTCACACAGGGTTTAACATGATTGACTCCACGACTTCGTCGTTCGGGTGTCCGAACTTTCCATTGGTTCAAATCTTTCTAAGTTCCAGAGCCCCGAAGTGTCGGAGTGGGCCCTCACCTCCACATCACTCTGGGAGTTTGTTCATCTGTGAGATTTAGATGCAGAGAAAACCCATTTATTTGTAGCTACGAAGTGCCAAATCTTCAAAGACACGTGGCTTCCATCTCGCCCTAACATGTGGCACTCATTTTTGGTCATTTGGGTCCCATTATCCACTCATTTTTGAGTGACACATGTCACTCACCTTATGTGACACATCATCAGCCATGACATCATATGACATCAGGCCACCACATCACTTCACAACATTGTCACTTCGGGAGGATATGCATCCTCTATGCTTCTAAACTTCCGAATGTCAAATTTTCGAAGTGGATCACCCACATTTATTTCATATTTGAAAAGTTTAAAAGGGGTGCCAAACTAGGAATGGGGAAACTACATGTTCAAACTCTAGAAAGGTGCAACACGACTTGCTTTTGTCCTGAAAAAGATAAGTGGGGGAAAGACATGACCACACTTCCAATTATCTCCAATGACCTCCAACAGCGCCCGTGCATGCGATGATCAATACAGAGCTTAGTTCTATCCCTCTTGGTCATTTCTGTTAGATCTCAATTCGCTCCAATGTAGGCATCAATATTATATCATTGCCAGTAGTAGTTTTCAATTATATAATTGCTAAAATCTTTTAGCTTAAGGCATAATAAGTGGTCTTCTATGTGTGATAAGAACCACTCCTTTTTTTTAATTCAAGTTCAAAGTATTCATTAACATACTCCAGTAGTGTGTTTTCGTTAAGTTAATAAGTTGTTTTATAGCCGAGGTGTAGAGCTAAGCCTCAGTTCCACACTGGTCGCGGGCCTCTGCATTTTTGATAAATATGCAGTTTTTGTATGTTTTGGAGGTTCAGGATTTTAGGGAAAGAAATCAATACAAAAAATGGTCGAACGTATTTTGTGCATGGACTAAATCTCTCGACCTGGTGAAGATACTATTGATGATATTGTGTTTTTGTCCAAATTCATATGTGTTTCTTATCTTGAATACAGTTTTGATTTGTGCGAAGTACATTTATTTTCCTTCAGCTATTGTGTAACTTGTCTTTATTAATATGCAACATGTGATAACAACTATTCTTTGATGAATATTTTTTTTTATTGTAACCTGTGCAAGTAATTGTGTTTTTTGATACATGTTTAATGCCTTGAAATGATATTTTAAATATTAAACTTCTTGCAACAAATTATTCATTGAGTGGTTTGTTGTTTCCCTTTGTTTTTTTGTTACCCCTATTATTTCACTTGTTTGGGAGGGAGAAGGTCTCGAGAAAAGTGGGTAGTATGAGGACCTTGGTAATGGGAAGAGTCATGGTCATATTTATAATATAGTTTTTCAGAAGAGGAAGGGTTCTAAGAACAACCCATGAAGTGTTCAAGGGTGGATTTGAGGTCTTTGAGGTCTTTGATTTAGGCACATTGGTCCTGGAGGACCTGAATATCTGAATTGATTGAGCTAAGGTTTTCATTGATATTATTGATGGCTTCCTTGTTCTGGTGATTTTCAACAATCAAAGTATTGAGTTCTCGGGCTCATGTGGTGGCCATTTGGAAAGATGGCCAGGAAAATGGTATAGGGGAAACATAAGGGGTCTGAAGGGTTTGGTGGGACCACTGAGGAGAAGGGTGTCAATTGATAGGTACCACTGTGATCATGGAGAAAAGGGTGATCCAATGGGATAGGGGAAAAATAAGGGTGTTAGAGAAGGGTCGGGTCCACAAAACAAAGTGTATTAAAAATGATAGGTATCACTGGAATCAGGGAAAAGAGAGGAAACCAGTGGGATGGGTTCCATATAAGTGTGTTGGAGGGACCACTATACTCCATTTTTTTTATACTCATGCAGAGTTATACTCTGGCATGAATAATACTGTAGTGATGAAATGCCTAAATGCTTAACAGGAAGAAATGTGTTGTAATTTTTCAACCAGAATGCAAAAGGAACAATTTTCCTTGTGTTATAGCTCTCTGATATACGTGTAGGGTCCAACAGTAGTACTCGGCCCAATATCTCAGGGCACCAACCAAGGAGGCTAGACCGTTCCCTTATCTGTACTACCCGACTGCCCATGTACCAATGAGTATTTTCCCGAGTGTTGTTCTCAGTGGAGCTATAGTAGTCAGGTGGTTGATCAGTTTATCTATGGAGGGCTTTAAGATATATAGGACGATCCATATACAGGTTATTTCTGATGCGCTGCCACTCAAAGGGGTAACAACAAGGGTTACAAGGGTGGGTAACATTTGTAGTTCCTGCGTTTATGCTTCCCCAACCATTGATTTATGCGATGAACTACATATATATGTAGCTTTAAGACGTTGGAATAGTCTCTACCCTGAAAAAAATTAACCCACAATTTTCTACCGAGGAACGTGCTCTGATACCACTTGTAGTATTCCATATATAAAATAGTATGGAGAACATAAATATTTTAGCATAGAAATGGCAGAGTAACAATGAGATAACCATGACAATACCAAAATAATACCAAAATAACACCAAAAAGAGCACCTTGATTAATGATAGCAATGTTCACTTGCCTCTTTGAGGGGGAAACCTCCAACAAAAAAGAGCTTTGTTACAATAATCTCCAAGGAAACATTTCTCATACCCTCTACTTCTATTTATACAAAATCTATGTATCCAAAAGAACAATCTAGAGGAAGATCCTTCTAAAAATGGAAGCGTGTATTAGGTCTTCTTACTTTTGACTTATTCTTCCTTATTGCTAGGCCTTATTAATATTGGCCTTTATTACATGGAATTATATTATTATACCTAGGTGAGGGGTTAGGGAGGTTAGATCCCTAACAATGGATTTCAGATATGGTTTCCTCTCAGAGTGATTGCTCTGATACCATGTTGAAATACTTACTCCCGCACCTAGGTATCTTATTATCTAGTTATTTCTTTGTTGTAAATCAATTTAATAGCTAACAAAAATACATACACTACTAGAATAAGATAGCAGAAGCAATACTAGAAACCAAAATCTCAAACACAATACACAAAGATATTCTTCCCATCAACTAACCTTATCATTCAATTAACTTCAAAGATTACAAGTGATCGCATACCTAGCAAAATGACCCACAAAGAAATACAGAAAACTATGAAAAATACCTACAAACCCTGTCAATATCCTGCACTAATTTATGACCTTGTACATTCATGATTCCCTAAATGTATGCAAATCTCCTTAAGAAAACCTGCATATACACAGTTGTCTCCACTGAGGCCTGCACACATGCACTCAAAGACTATATGAAACTTCTTACAGTGTGACCCTATTTGTGTGGCTCCAATCAGTTGAAACCCACTTCTGAAGGACCCTTGTATGTCTTTTCCCTGACTTAATGTCTAGATGGAAGTCCTTCTCCACCTATCCAATATCTCCTTGAATCACATTCCTTTGTGATCCAACTAGTTCTGTATCAATAAATGTCTTCTCCTTCACCCTATCCTTGATTTTATAATATTGAGTTATGACCTAACCCTAATATCCAAAGTGGTTGATGACTGAGATTACTTTTCACCTCACTTGAGATCAATTTCTATTATTTAATTCACTAATGTTAATTAAATCATTTCCTTAAATAAAAGTCAACTATCTAATAAAATAAATTTACTTTATTAATTCCTTTAATTAAACTAAAGTATCGAGGTAGAAGGCTTTGGACGACTTCCACACACATAGACACTTAAACCTATGTGTAAATACCTATTTGAAGCTACCAAACATGAATAGGATGAAGCTAGAAAATAGAAGGATAAATCCATGGCACATAACATTGAATACCAAGAGCCACCTCTTATGGATATAGATGAATACTCTTTTTGTGGTCCCATTGAATAGCCATTGTCACCTTGTGAAAATAAAACATGTGAAGAATATCTAAAAGAAGAATACTTGGATGATTGGATAGAATTTTTTCATGAAAGGAAAAGGGAGGGATGTGTTTTATTCCTTGAGTTTCAAAGGAAACCTTCATATGATTTGGTGTCTGAAATAAGAAATAATATGGAACAAAATAAATCCCTATTGAAGTTAATTGAGAAGCAAGAATCTTTGTTTACAACTCTTTAGAAATATGTTTCCAATTCACCACCAAATGAGGATCAATAATGTAATGGGAACATAGATGAAGGATCACCTGACAATCCTATTAAAAATTAGGAATATAAAGAGAAAGAACAACAATCTAATGAACACATTGAAGAAGAGTCTTTACATGATGGATATATGAATGATGAGGAAAACCGTGAATAAATAAAGGAAGAGGAGTGAAGGAAAGATGAATATGAAGTGATGAAGACATGTATTAATGGTGAAAATGACCATTTTTTTTTAAGCAAGAGGAGTCAAGGAAATATGAATATGAAGTCATGAAGACATGTCTTGATGGTGAAAATGACCAATTTTTTTTTCTTATCCACGTGAAGTTGAGAAATTAATAAATAATACCCCTTTTAAACATATTCATATTTATGATCCATGCCTTGATGATTTTGAAAGGGTGAACATGGAATAAGGATTAATGGACTCTCCCTCATCCTATGAAAAGGATGATGACCTTGTTATTGGAAATATTGATGAGCTTTTCCATGTTGAAAGATCTAAGTGGGATGAAAATTGTTTTCATTTTGAAGGTGATCCTATTTATGATATTGATTTTGAGGGTCAAGATATGATTGATGAACTTGGACATCATGAAGATTCTAAGATAGAATTTTTTTATGAAAAATATATTATTCGAAGTCTTGAAAAATATGGAGTGACTTGTCCCCCTCTCCATGAAAGGTTTAAGTATGAAAAGCTTATCATAAGTGTTGAGAATTCCTTACCTTGTACCTTATAAAATCAAGCGTTGACTCTTAAGTATCCTCATTCTTTGTGTTTACTTTTGACTTATGAATATTTCCCTTCCTTACCTTTGACTGAAGGAAGCATGGATAATCAAAAACTTTTATCCCAGTTGGAGCCGCCTTAACAAACCATTTTCCTCAATGAGCTTACAAGTGAAATAAATGGGTTGAAACACTCTTATTATTACATTAGACCTATTGAAATTTTCATGAAGGGAGTTTGTGGAGGTACTAGTCAACCTTGGTATAGTTTGGGCCTTATATTTCATGACCATACCTTTACTTTGGTTCCAATCTTAGTAGTGAACGAAATTCTCCCTGATGTCCACATCATCTTGAATATGTCCTTGTTTTGGTTTATAATCAAACACAAGGGAAATATTCATCTTGTATATAATTTCTTTAAGTGTTTTAATCATTGGAATTTTTATTTCACCTAGCATCCACATCTCTCACTTAGATAGTAGGTTACAAAATAATAAGTTCTTTTCAACATTATCTTAGAATACTTGTGTGTTCTTCCTTGATTTAATTTCTTCTTTACTTAGAATAAATTTCTTTTCAACCATTTACTTTATAATAATGTAACAACCCCTCTGTTACGTCATAAAAGTAATTGAGAGACAGTAAGAGACGGGTTTTTTTTAAACATAAATAAAACATCATTTGAACAAGTGAAACATGATATTAACTTACTTCATAATTATGTAGTCTATTTCATTCATCTCATTGCAAAAATAAATTTAGATACAACTTCAATGTATTAAGGATCTTCCATATCACATAACATCACATACAACAAGAGTACAACATCTGATTATTCAAGATCAACCAGTACCACTACCAATTTCATCACACATCATCATTGCTTCTAACAAAAATATCATCATACAAGGAAATCAAACATATCTACCCATCAAATCTACCTGCAAGGTTAGGACCTCCAAGACACATAATAAATGCTCAAGTCTAGGATTCATCTGATTCATTTTGACCATTTAAGGTCTCAAGACTGACGATTTCTCTAAGGAACAATGAAGCATCTAATTCCCATATCTTCGATCCATTCCCAAGTTCAACTATAATTTCCAACATTCTTAACTATATTTTATTCAACAAAGAAATATGGTAACATGGTCACCACTTCATAACACAAATGCATACTATTACAATAATTCATCATCTTACTCATTTAAAGGATAGGAAGAAATTCAATAAAATCAAGGAATAAAATGAAATAGTAAAACATAGACCTTCAACAGGAAACCTATTCAAATGAAATTTTCAGCCTTACTCATTTTTTCTTGGAATAAGTGTGGCAACCCTCCATGGTACAACCATGTAGGTAGATATTTGTAATCCCAACAATTAAAAGGATAAAAAGAAGAGAAGAAAATAGCTCTCAAAAACAAGAGGGAACCGTAAGCACACTTTGTACCTCCTGAGCAAACAGATACTATGATGAAAAACTTCCGCAATCATGCGAAATTCTATTCTAAGAATAGTTAAAAATTTGTAAGAACCTGAATTTTTTCTTCTGGCTGTCACAGTGAAAACACTTCCGGAGCCAACTCCAGAAGTGCATAGATGGGCCCCATGAAGACCCAAAATTAATAAGGAACAATGTCTAGTGCACATAGGCTACTCAAGGAGGGTGGAGGCCTTAAAATTTCAGAAGGATGAAGCTCAAGAGAGACAATGTGAAATTTCATAGGGGAGGCGCAAAGCACACACAAAACAAATAGAGTCCATAGCTCATGAGAAAACGCGCGTACAAGGTTCAATGAGGAATTCAAAATTCAAAATTCCTTTGAAGACACAAAAGGACAGGAGTTGATCATGAGGAGTTATAATCCCTACAACCGTCTGATTGAACAGGAGTAGTGCACTCGATAAACCCAGACACCTTCAGGCGTCAACACTTCGGAAAATATGAGTTATTTACTTTAAGAGAGCCATGAAGCCTGAATTTGTGAAGTGTAACTACATCATATATTGGTGAGTGAATACTAGCCACTAGATCCTCAAAATTTTAGTGATTCGACGAATTCAGTTTGTGAATTTAAAGAGTTAAGAAACCCCAAAGCCCCATAATCCTAGAGTGAAGGATCATCATAGATATGACGATCGATCATAGGCCGTTGGATCTATGAGCCTTCATTTTTTGGCGGTTCAGTAATTTGGCACTTTGGCAGAATCAGTCATGAGGTTAAGGGTTAAGGAACTCCCAGGGTCTCGAAGTCTGTAGTAAATAATTTTTGTCAGTTGATGGAAGGATGTGGGCCATAGATCTCTGAGATATTCAGGATTCGACTCTCCGGCTAAGTTAAGGTGTAGGTGCTAAGGATTAAGATTCCCAAGGACTTTCGAAGTCCCAGAGTGAAGGTCAGCCATAGATCTAGAAAATTATCGAGGGCCATTAGATATGTAAGAACTCGGAACCTTGGTCCTTCGGAGGTTAGTGAGTTTAGCTCTCCGGAGGAAAAGAATTGTTGTTTTCAAAAAGTGAGAAACTCTCAGAGTTTTGAACTTTCGAGTGGATGATAATCATTGATTTCAAGACGAGTGTAAATCATCATATCTTCGAGCCCTTTGGAGGTTCGGTGATCCAGGTGAAACAGTTTCAAGCTATGTAATCAGAGGAAAAACCCTGAAGCCCAGAGTTCCAGAGCGGATCTCCACCGTAGGTTCTTGCATGAGGATAATCTCCATCAGCTATTGGATTAAGTTCATAAAAGTTAATGAGGATGAAGGAAGAGTAGGTTTAACCTAAAAATGCTGGTCAACTCAACTTATGAATGAATTCAATCAGTAGCACTCTGGGTGAACAGGAGTGTTGAAGTTAAAAACCTTCGGAGCACCGGAGTTCTGAAACTCTGAGTAGTTCCACTTTGGTTAGCCCTAGGTTATGGCCCATGGTCACATGTATAAATTTTTCAAGGAAAGAGGGCTAATGTGCTACATACTAAAAGTCAAATTCCAGAGACTTAGCAAGTTTCCCTCAGTCGTGAGGATTTTTTATTTATTTAAAAATTAGCACATACATTCATACTACCTACCTCAGATATGTCAACCAATTCGACAGAGGAAAAACATAATATAAATTCGGATTTGACAAAATTCAACAAAGATCATATTACAACGAAATTGAATTCACAAAAGCATCAACCTAGAATGAAGTTCGATCGAGATCCCATCAGATGCATTTATTTGGATTTAAATGAAATTGAACAAAGACTCATAATACAATTTCATAACTAACACCCTGGTTTACCAACGAACAATGCACGGTTGAATTTCTAATTATCTCAACTAAAGACTCTGTTATTCAAATTCAAACATGGATAAGGTATAAATTTTGAACATAGACCATACTCAATATGAATTCTAATTCCACAATGAGGATCAAGCCATCCCAAAATAGAGAGTGGAAAATGTCTGAGATTACATTGTAAATTTAAAATAAAAACACTGTAATTATTATCTGATTATAAGAAATTGAAATTTTAAAAATATAAACTCTGAACTAATATTCATTGACAACAATCATAAAAATTGGCTTCTAGGATTTCCAATATTTCTATAGTGGCCTTATCAATCTAACATACAACTACACTAATTCTAGGAGTAAAATTCAGAATACAAAAATACCAGAACCAATGAATTGTCACTTAATGAAGATGCCTTCAAGTCTTGCACTCCTTCCTTTCCTTTGCTTTCTAATCATAGAGACTTCATTCGTACCTCCAAACCAATGCTATGGGTACTCTTCTTCCCTATGATCCAGATTTAGGAGTGAAATGAACTGATTAACATAATGAATACAATAAACAAAGAGATATGAAGAATAACATAGATATCCAGGGAACAATATCCTCTATTGAATAATGAAATAGGATGAAATTGTAAAACTATTGAACTAAAAACACTTGATAGAATGGTGGTAGCTATCTTTGAGAAGAGATGTGGCTGCTACGGGCATCCGTTGAGCAGAATGGATTACAATGAGGCTTCAGAGGCCTTTTTTATATTACTCATGAATTCCAAAACCCTAGACATCCAAAAACCTAACCCTAGAAGGTGAAACGCCAAAAGTCATGTGGGCCCCTATGGGTAGTTGGTGTAAGTTGGTACCTCAACTTCCTAGGGTCGTAAATTTTTCATACGACCTATGTTTTAGGCGTGCGATAGCCCATTGGAAAGGTCTTTCAGAGAAATACACATTTCGTTGTCAAAATTTGATTGTGTATACATTTTGACTATGGTGAGACAAAAAAACAATGTTTGGGCCCCAAAACAGCCCTGAAAGTACATCAAGATGTGCTGACATGAAAACATACAAAATAAACCAGTTGGATTAGCTCCTAAGCCACCAGTATCCACATGGGGGATGTGTGGGGCTCTAGACAACCCCAGAAGTGTAGAACCCACAATTACAAATAAGTACAAAAGAACGTGCTGAACAAAAATGGAGAAGAGGAGCCACTTGGAATAGGTGGGTGGCCACTAATATCCACTTGGATCAATCATCCCCCCTTAGGAAGAAAAGGTCTCCATTGTGTTGAGTTACCCCATCAAGTGAGGAAATTTCTACTGGATTTGCCTCCGGGTGAGACACTTTCCTTGGTGTAGGAGTTTCCCTTCCTTGACAACTTGATAAAGATGGATCTTCTGCTCACGATTTCCCTTGACCTGTGTGTCCACTATCTGATCAGTGGATGTTGGTTCCATGCAGTCGGGGTTGAGCTCTGTTGGTGTCAGTTGTTTTGCGATCTCTGAGGTGTCCAATAATGGTGGAAAATATGGTTGAAGGAGGTCCACATTGAACACTAGATGCAAGCCAAGGAAGGGTGGAGTCTTAATCTCAAATGTATTGCTACTCATAGCCTTGGTGATAGTGTAAAGCCTATAGATAAGTGGGAGAAGCTTCCAATGGGGCCCTTTGAGACACTCCTTCTGCAAATGTAACTAGACTTTGTCTCCAAACTGAAACTGGTGTGGTACCTTGTGTTGGTCATGGCACTACTTGTACTTAGCATTGGATTTCTGTAAAATATCTTGGACCTGTTGGTGGATGTGTTGAATCCTCTCAATGAATCTGGTGGCTTTTTTTTATCGAAGAATGATCATGGGAAGAGTCTGTCTATGTGGTGGCAAGAGGAATTGCAACATCAATGGATCCTAAGGGTTGGAATCCTAGACCCACCTGAAATGGGATATGGTTGGTGGAGCTATGGAGATCCCTGTTGTAACTGTGTTGAAAATATGGGAGACTCTCATCCCATGTATGTGGATGCATGTAATTGTACATGCACAGGATGTGCACAATCATATGATTGACGAACTTTGTTTGGCCGTCGGTTTGGGGGTGGAAAGTAGTGGACTTTTGGAGCTTGGTGTCCAAAAGAGACCAGAGACTTGACCAAAATGTGTTGAGGAACCTGTTGTCATGGTTAGAGATGATGGTCTGTGGTATCCCAAAGTGGACCCACACTCATTCGAAGAAGATCTTGGCAGTATCTGTCGCTATGATATTTTTCTTGCAGGCTGTGAGGATGGCCATCTTTGAAAATTGATCAATGACCACAAATACATAGTCATTTCCTTTCTTGGTGGATGACAAGCTATACATGTAATCCATTGATATGGATTCCCAAGGCTTCTCTGGAATAGGAAGAGGGTTGTATAAACCTTGCTTATTGATGGCTGGCTTGGAAATGGCACTGGTTATGTAAGATCTGATATATTTGTTGACTTCCTGTCAAGGTTTTGGTCAATAAAAATGTTTCTGAAGAACGACCACAATTTTCTCCACACCAAAATGTCCTACCACCTCATTGTAGTGGGCTTACCAAATCATCTTTGCACGCTCGCTTGTAGGAACACAAATATGGCCCAGGTGGCATAAGTTTCTTTCCTAAATGTGAAAATCGGTGACATTTGCGCCTGTACCCAAGATATGATAGGTGGTGGAAAAGTCTGGATCTTGTTGATAAAGTTGGGGCCACTCAGTTCATGTCCACAGGAATGAAGCACAGTGGTGAGTGCAGCCACATGAGGCCGACTGAGGCATTCAACGAAATGACTGGAGATACATGTCTTATACTTGATGTTGAGAGGGAAATGTTGTAGGTAGGTGGACCACTTATGATGGGAGTCGTTCTGCAATTTCCCCTGTGTCTTTGTGAACTGCAGAGGCTTGTGATCAGTCTGTATGATCATCTCTTTTACCAGAATGTAATGTTTCCATTTATGACAAGATTGTACAATGGAATACATTATTTTTCATAGGTGGGGTATTTCCGGACAGTATCAGAGAGTGTCTCACTATGGTATTCCACTGGATGCCCGTGTTGAGTGATAATTGTGCCCACAGCATAGTCAGATGCATCAGTCTCAATCTCGAATGGTTGTTGCAGATCGGGCAAGGAGAGTACTAGAGCTGAGCTTCGTATCATCGAATGCTTGTTGTTTCTCCTTCCCCCACACAAACTTGGCCCTACCACCTCCCTTGGTCACTTGGCTAAGAGCCCATGCAATATGGGAGAATCCTAACATGAATCATCGGTAGAAGTTGGCTAGTCCCAAGAAAATATGAATCTCGGTCAGTGTGGTCGGGGTTAGCCAGTCACGGATGACTTGGATCTTACCTGGATCAACATGTACCCCCTTCACATAAACAATGTAGCTCCAGTATTAGAGTGTGTTCATGTCAAAAGATCATTTTCCCAAGTTGGCATATATCTTGTGCTTCCGCAGAGTGCTCAAAACCTGCTAAATATGTCGTATGTGCTCCTCCCACATTCTACTAAAGATGAGGATGTCATCCAAATATACCACCACAAAGGAGTTGGTGAAGGGTCTCAATACATCATCCATCAACCTCATGAAATTGGTTGGTGCATTTGTTAATACAAAGGGCATGGATATCCTTTCGAAGAGACCTATTTTAGATTTGAAGGTTGTCTTCCATACATCAGTTGGTTCGATGGGAACCTAGTGGTAGCTAGACTTTAGGTTAATCTTGCTGAAGAATTTTTCCCCCTTGAGTTGGTCAAGAAGGTCATCAATCCTGGGAATGCTGTACCAGTTCCTGACTATGATTTTGTTTAAGGCTCTATAATCAATGTAGATTTGCCACATCCCATCCTTCTTATGCACCAATACAATCGGGCTTCTGCAAGGGGAGGAGTTGGATATTATGTGTCCCTTGTTGAGATTAAAATCATCAATGAATTTTTTCCTGCAAAGTGTTTCTAAAGCCTATTATTATAAAAGCTAAATAATACAAGTAGGTGGGACTCCCTTGTAGATTCAAGATCAGGTCTGGTGCTTATTTGATGTCATGCTACTATTCGACACTGCTTACATGGTGATGAGATCTTGTTTTTATTAGCTATGGCTTGGGATTATGAATTATTGGTTATTTATGTTAATACGGCCTATGTCATCCTTATTGTCACAACAATTTGTTATTGGATCTATTGTGAGGAACCCTGCACAATAAACATGTTAGCAATAACACAGATAGGAATTGGAAAGAAATGAAAAGAAATATAAAAAATGCAAACGGAAAAATTTAAACTATGTTATATACTATACTACATGCATCGATTTTAAATGGAGTATTGTTATCCTAGATATTAAGTTAATGGCTATGCGATGTTATTTGAGCTATATAGTTGATATGAATGGTCATTATGCTATGGTATAGGTTGATGTGGATCACGCTATTGGTGATAATTCGATACATGGTTTATTGGATCATATAGTTGATATGCAATATGGTCAAGTTGGAATGGAAGGAATGATGTGGGTGGTGCGTTTGACAAGTAATAGATGCAATTTTCAATGCATGGTTTAAATGAATTATTGGTAGACTAATGGTTGGCATGTACTGTTGAATTTAATTGATTGTGGGTGGAGGCAACGTGCATTTATTGCACGTCACCCTACTCCTTCCATTGGCCGCCACCCTAGTCGGGCTATTGTTCAATATTGTTGTTGCGGTTAGGCTTCGATTTATTAGCAAAGAGGAACCGCTCGGCTAGCTCGCATTTTAAGGTGTTCGATTACAGGTATGTCTTTTTTTGGCCATTCATGAGTCTGCTTTGGTTATGAAATGATTTTGGCTAAGGGGTTACTGGTTTTTTCTTTTCTGAAGTATTGCAACTCTGTAAAAAATGTGATTTTGGAATGAAGCGTTGATGGTTCTTTCTATAATAATCTTGAATTCATATTCGTCATCATGGGCATTAGAATCCATAGGGGCTCTCTGTGATATTTGTTTGTTTAGTTGGAGGGTTTTTGTTGGTTTTGGTTGGCTGGTTTTCCTCACGCGTTCACATCACTATATCCAGTCTCTGGCTTTTATGGGTTTAATGGTTGGAGGCACTCTGTGTCACAGTGTTTTTTTCACTTGGGCATTGGTTGATTTCACCACTAAAGGTCACGAAATGGGTTTTCCTCTTCTTTCTTGGCCCCGTCTTCACCTCAGTGCTGTGGTTGTTTGACCAGAGAGCCACGAGAGTTACACCCTGCGTGCATTAAGTACCATTACTGGCCGAGTTGGAGCCTCGCTCCTCTGTTGTATCCCTCTTGTCACAGGATTTGTTATCTGTCCACGAATAATTTTTGGTTCTCTTTGTGTATGCATCATTGGTCTCAAAGGTTTTTCACCATTGAAGGGATTTGGCTCTAGCTTTTCCTGTGTTGGTCACAGTGAAAACCCTTAAGTCCACAAGTCTCAGAGTTGATATAGAACACCAACGTGGCTTGTCGGGTTTACTACTTGGTTATTATTGAATGCTTTTGTATTGTCGACAAGAAATGGGGTACAAACTTGCCCAATTGGTCATATGATGATCATGTTGGTTTGATATCTAGTCATTGCCTCTGTTATTAAAATGAATAACCCCACATTGTTAATTGGGCAGTCCATATACATAGTTGATTTCCCTGTGTTCGATAATCCAATATTGTTTTATTTGAGAAGGTCACAGCCTCCCTCCATGTCGATGTGTGGGGATGCGTGGTTGCCACAACATGTTTGGTTGATTGGTTGATACACAATCATGGTATTTTTGCATTAAGGATTATTTGGATTTTTATCTTGGCATTGATTACAATTGCTTAATGTTTCTCATGCATATTGCATTTGTGTGTGTGGTGTTTCTACACAACGAATAAATGGTAATTATAACTGTTAGTTTCTTTTGGGGCCGAATGGTTATTGAAATCAGGATGACTGTAGAAAATCCATCCACTGTATGCGTTATGATTATTTGATTGCATAAGCCTAAGTTTTACACAGCATGGTTGGTTGCAATTTGATCAATTTGAAGCAATATTGTGTTAGGTTGAAAGCTCGGCACGATGGGTTAAGTTAATACTTTGACTGTGTATTTAGAACTTTAAAATGGGAATGTCACATCGTTTTGTTTGAGTGGTTGTGAAATCTATATAATATGGATTGTTTGGGTTCGACACTCAAAGATAGTCACAGAGTTTTAAGCATGACTTTATTGCAATTTGATTGTTTGTTTTATGAAGACGGGAATATTGTTGATACCGTGTTGTGTTGGATGGGCCCAACATGTTAGAGTCACATTGAAGTTGGGATTGTACAGTGATAGATTTACACTTGCATGATTGAATTATTATGTGCATAGCATGTGTTGGAATGGTGGTTGTTGTCTATCTTCTTAAATAATGATCCGAGTTTTTGCAATTTTAATTTGGATTGTTAGGTTGACTGCCATCTTGTATGTTTAAGGAATGTCATGCATTTTAAATGATGAGCCTGACTACAGTGACAATATAAATTCATTGCAATTTTGAAACATGACTTTGGGCGCATTTGATGGTTGAAAAAGAGTGTGGGCAGTGGTTTTTTTTTATGATTAACAGAGTGGAAATGATTACTATTAAACATTTGAGAATTGTCATAAATAAGAGAAACAAAACTCCTTACAGATTGTGGAATGCATATTGTCTTGTTTATGGCACTCTGTTAGATTTTTTATTATGAGCAGTGAAATAGCTAATACACGGTGAAATAGTTGGCAGTAGCAGTGTCTTGGTGAATTACAGTGATGTTTCCTTTGGTTTGCAGTTGATTGTTGTTGTATTTGAGAAATAATCGTATTTTTATCCCCCTCATCATATCATGTTTCACTCAATACAAACCCCTCACATATCCTAGGACCCTTTATTCACCCCCTGCTCATTGATAAACAGTAAAACAATTCGTATGGATTGGATTGCATCAGTATGATACATTACGGAGCCAAATCTATTTCATATTTTTAAGAGTTATCAGGTATGGTTATTTAAAATATTATTTGCTAATAAATCATGCATATAGGGATGAGCTATTCAAATAAAAGGCTAAAAATTGAGGCCTACTATGCCTCTATCAAAGAGAAGGTCGCTACTACCCCTTCTGCATCTTCAGATAATTCTGGTAAATCTATGTCTTCCCACTTGCATTGGAAGGACAATTGCCCTCATATGATTAGCAAGATGTGGCTTGAAGATTCCACACAACCTAAAGCAGGTTCAGAAGGACTAAAAGATGATAGCATCAACAAGGGAAATATTGACTCACAAACCGAGAAATATGGATTTTAAGTTTTTGTTTATTATTGTTGATTACAGTTGACTTTAGATTTTTGTATGGCATGCTTTTTGGATATGTTGGTAATATATTTGGAAATAATTACAAATACTATTGAGATAAATTACTAAATGTTAATATGATGATGGGAGTCACAAGGAGGTGTGATTTTTCTTAATTGACCAGTATGTTATGATTGTTAAGAACAAATGGGAGTCATAAGGGGTCCCACCTACTAGCTATTATTTAATTATAACCCTGGTTATGATTATTATTTTTCCCCCTAACTAAAATTTAGTTGAGTCATTAATTAAGTTAACTAATGAGTTGGTTCAACTACTTCAACCGATTCTAATTTGCTAAAAGGGAAAAGGAAAGGGAGGAACAAGGGGGGATAGAAGCTGAAGCATACTAAGGTCTTCTCTTTGAGTTTATGCTGGGATAGTTCAGTTTTAATTCATTCATTATTCATGACAAGATGAATTATCTTTTATGATAGCAGGGTCTTATTGTAGACAACAATATTCAGGGTTGAATCACATCATTCAAACACTTGTTTTCTAGAGGTGTTGATCTATCTTTGATGGTCTATGTAGACTTGTCTGTTTGTGAATTAGTTTTCATGACTGACAAAGGCTATTGTGTAGAGCTGAGTGGGAAGAAATATGTGGCAAGTTGATCCAGCTTTTTAGAGTTCAGTTTTGGTTTTCTTTCAGAGGTCCTTTTGTATGTTCCATCGGGGATGTCTAAGTTTGACTTTGGTCCAAAATTTCTGCATGAGATTTTGTAAAGAAAATGACTCTTTGGTGAATTTGAATGAAATAAAGGATTGCTTTATGTTGGATTACTGAGAGGGGGGGTGAATTATTAATAGAGAAATTTAATCATTTTTAACCATATAATCCAAGTGTTATATCAATGTAGCATTATCATCCAATAACTGCAAAGTAAATAAGCAATGAAAAAATGAACAATCATACACATACACAGTACACCAGTGTTTTACGTGGAAACCCAAAGCGAGAGAAAACCACAGAATGATTTTTCTTATATGTCTTGAAGAATTACATTCATTGAAAGCATCAACTTCCTTTGTTTTCCAGATGCAACTGGAAGGAGGCTCCAACCCCCTAGTTTCTCAGGCTACAATCCGAGGGAAGCTCCAACTCCCCAATTCTTTGGCTACAACTAGAAGGAGGCTACAACCCCTATGTTCTCTGGCTACAACTGGAAGGTGGCTACAACCACCTGTCCTTGCCTCGTCCAACCGCCCTGTCATATAAGTAGAATGATGGAACCACTGTCACACTATCACTGTGTAGATATACTAATGTAAACCTATACCAATCAACCTGTACCAAACAACTTGTACTAATAACCTGAACCATGCATCAACCATGCATCAACCTATACCTCAACCTGTAATCAACCTGTACCATAAACAAGTGCATCAACCATGCACCAACCTGTACCAACCAACCTGTAATCAAATTGTACCATAAACAAGTGCATCAACCATGCAACAACATGTACCTCAACCTGTACCATAAACAAGTGCATCAACCATGCACCAAACCTATACAAATAACATGTCACAATAACCTGTCCAAACAACCTATCACAACAACCTATCTCATCAATATTATCAACCAAATTAGATCTAATCACCAAGATCAATATGTGCTTCTAATAATATACCAATACAAGTATTCTACATCATCCATAAACCATGTGTCAACAATACTACTAACAAGTACCTCCAACCATGTACCAAGTATGTACAAATCATGTATTAACTACTCATAAACTACAACTCATCAAGATGTACCAACATCATCAAATCTACACCTCATGTATGTGCCAACTCATCAACTACTTGTCTCAACCATGTACCCAACATGTACCTCAACCAAAAGCCCTCATCAATTTCATATTCCAAATATGATTTGTAACTTTGTAATAGACCTGGTGTATATGATCACATACCTGCAAACCTTCCTTAACTTTAACAACAAGAGACTAGCATTTACATCAAACGTTTCTTTAGTCTCACGTGACTAGTTTTGGATTAGTCAACAGCCCTAACTTGAAATAATCATAACTATGTACCTGTAATGAATAAATATCTGAAAATTATACACAATTTTATTCAGTGTGTTTTATGAAATTCCTCCAGGTTTCACTACTTGGAACCTCTCATAAAAGGAGTTATAGAAAAAATGGCATACCTTGCTGAATTCTGGCTTTTTCTAGAGAGTGACCTTGTAGAGCGTGACCCGTACATAATATTTGTTGAAATGATGTTAAAATTTTACACAACATACTACAGACTGTAATATAGCCAACACATTTGGTCTTACTAAATTTGGATCTGTTATGAAAAAGTTACGACATTTTTACCCAAAACACTTTTTTTAGACTAGTTTCGGGACTAGCCACAAACCCTATTTTCCACGGAGTGTAACTCCAAAAATACAACGACCCACAAGCTGAATTTTTTACCACAGATACATGGATATGTTTCCTCAATGGAATAACAATTTCACTATTTGACTCATTCTATAAAAAAAGTTATTGTGAAAATGGTGAGATGACCTGTAAATAACATACCTTATAAAGCATCATCAAAAGAATTTATCCTCCCTTGAATTCCGGCCTTCTTTTCTTCACCTTCCTTCTAAAGTTCGGCTTAGATATCCCTTGGTTACCTCGGTCACACACACACACACACACACACACACACACACACATATATATATATATTCAATATGCTCAAGTGTGATATAAAATGAGAGAGCCTTGCCTCTTATTTATACTCTCCATCTTCTAGGTCACTTAACCTATTTTCCTCATTTTTAGGGTTAACCACTTTCCATAATTAGAAAGTTCTTCATTACTTTATCATTTAAATATTCCTCCTTGACTTTGTCACCTCACTTTATCATTTAAATAATCTTCTTTGATTTTGCCACTTCACTTTATTATTTAAATAATCCTTCTTGACTTTGTCACTTTAATTTATCATTTAAATAATAATTTCTTCTTTGCAAGCTATTTGACTTCTTTGACCTTTTGGGGCTTCAAGCCAACATATGAGGGTCCTCCAACTTCATAAGGCCATAACTCTCAAATCGTGAGGAGTTATGTGACGTTCCACATACCACCAGAAATGACATGACATGTAATATCCATATAGAATAGTCTTACCTACAAATATATCAAAACTCATACCATTATACATCAAACAAAATTGGGTCCATTACTCACACCTGGGTTCTCCAACTTCTCATGGGCATAACTCTCTAACCGTGAGCAGTTATGTGACGTTCCACATACCACCGAAAATTGAATGACATGTACTATCCATATAGAATAGTCTTACCTTAAAATATATTAAAATTCATACCATTATACATGAAACAACCTTGGGTCCATTACCCAAACCTTTGTTGTACCAGAATTCTCTACCAGACTTTCTCCAAGGGTTGACATTAATCAATAAGGGTTGAAATCAATATACAGTATCACTCTCCAATGGTTGAAATCAATGAAAACCAACTATCCATCAACCTAAGCCAATTGTCTGACACTTTATATCTCACCAGTCTTGATTATCATCTTGGTGACTTTACTTCTATCTTTACATTTATTTCAGCAACTGATATGTTCATAAAATTATATAAAAAATAAATTTCCAGCAAGATTTTTTTGATAAAAGACTAGCCTAAGAACTTGTAATTAATACTTGTGAATTAGGATGTTATTTTTGTTACTTAAAAACATAGGGTGATATTCCCATATATTTTTCTTTAGCCAAGCAGAATCTGAAAATGCTTGAGTAAGATCATTTCATATATTTTCCTCAACACCCCTTTTGAAGCAACTCTTGGATCTGTCGTCTGATTTCGTCATTTTCTATCATCGAGCAATGATAGAATGGTCCATTAGGTAGAGGTGCGTCGAGGGTCAGATCAATTGGATGCTTAACTTGGCAGTGTGTCGGCACCCCTGTAGGTGAGGAGAAGATGTCTCTATATTCTTCAACGATCCCATCCACTTACTTATGTTGCAAAGAGAGGCTCTGTGTAGAGGCCACAGATGTGGCAGAGACCTTCTATTTATTTTGAGCACAGATCACAAAGAATACGAACTTCCCAGTCTATGAGATGACCTTACTACATTTCTTACAGAGATTAAATAAATAGCAATAGGCGACGCTACCTATGGTATCATGTAAAATTGTCTACCCAAAGTAATAATAACATTGCAGGGTCTAGACTCATACACAACATGATGCTTCCACAAATATGGTTTTCCTAAAAGAACATCACAAACTTCAAGGAGAAAAATATCACACAGTACCTCATCTTTGAAAGGCTTGATGTTGTAGGGAAGATGACACTATTTGCTGACACAAAGATCTCTTATTTGGCAAATTTTCTAGCTAATGGTGTAGGGTTACGGGTGCAGTGTCATTGGTAGGTCGAATCCCTCGACGACCTCTGCTAAAATCAGGTTCTTCTGACTCCCTCTATCAACAATGAAATGAAGTGGAGCCCCCTTTACCCACATCTACGAATGAAAGAGGCATTCTCCTTCCTCTAGTTCTTCTGGTTCGCTTGGTCAGACTTTGGTGGTAGAGACAGTGGCACTGATTCAACATCGATAATATGCTTCCCTCCTTCAGGATTTGATTCAAAATAAAAATTATCCTCTGACTCAGAAGCCTTCAATTCGATCATGAGTGACTACTTTGAGCAAAATTCTTCAGTGTTGTGCCAAGGGATTTTATGGTACTCATACCATTTCCTCCTGTCCTTCTTTGTCTTCTTATTTCCCTTCTTGTTTTGTGGCTTGGACTGGTTGTCCTGAGGGTGACCATCTCGACTTGGTCCCTCGTTGTGTGGGTTGGGGACACCTTTTCCCTGCTTCGGCTGTGAGGGGTTTGCAGATCCAAGCTCTCACATTTTTTTCTTAAATTTCTACTCAATCTTGACCATGTATCTATAAGTCATGCCCAATCAGGCGATGTCCAAAAAATCCATTTATGTTTGAATGTATCTATGCAAACAACTATGGTATTTGAGCACTAGATGATGCTTAGAGTCTTTGATACGCAATTTGGTGCACAGGGTATGGAAAATATTGGTGAAATCTGGTACTGTCTAGTCCCTTTATTGACGTATGGTGGTCCATTTGGTGTATTAGTCCTCGTAGCTTCCAACAGAGTAGTACTATTCTTTGATGTTGTCCTAGAAGGAATCCCATGCAGGGTCCACCACAAACATTGCAGATTCCTCTACTGCCCTTTGCTCAGAGTAAGTATCCCACCAGTATTTAACATGGGGAACAACCTTGAGGAGTGCAAAAGTGAACTTTTCCCTATCGAAAAAATTGTGGACCAAAAAATACCCTTCGAGCAGATTCAACCATTTATCTACAATATTTGCTTCTATCAGTCCTTCAAATAATGGAATATCAAAATTTACCTATACCTTGCATGGGGTTGCATGGCTTCTTGATGAATATGCTTCTCCTATGGGAAGTTGTCGAAGGATCTGCATGACGTTGTCCATAATTATGTTCCTTTTTCGCACAAGGGCTTCCTCAAGCAACATTTTAATAGGATCTCCTACTCCATCATCTTTCTTTTCATCCCCCATGGGTTGTTGTCGGGCTCGGCGTGGTCGATATTTCAATGGATTGATTGTTTCGAGTCCCAACTTCTTGTACCGAGATCTTGTTGGGGACATGCACGAAGAAAAATAAATGAAGAGAAGACCGCTATGATACCACTGATCTAGATTTAGGAGCGGAACGAACAGACTAACATACTGAATACAATAAACACAGATATATGAATAATAACACGGATATCCAGGGAACAATATCTTCTATTGAATAATAAAATGGGCTGAAACTGTAATACTGCAAAATTGAAAAGACTTGCTCGAATTGTGGTAGCTATCTCTGAGAAGAGATGTGGCTGCTACATGCATTTGTTGAGCATAATGGATTACAATGAGGCTCCAGAGGCCTTTTTGATATTACTCATGAATGCCAAAACCCTAGACATCCAAAAACCTAACCCTAGAAGGTGAAATGCCAAAAGTCATGTGGCCCCCTATGTGTAAGTTGGTACCTCAACCTCCCAAGGTAGTAACTTTTGAATACGACCTCTGTTTTAGGCACGTAATATCCCATTGGAAATTTATTTCATAGAACTACACATTCTTCCATCAAACTTTGACTCTGTCTACAATTTGACTGTGGCGAGCCAAAAAAACTACCTTTAGGGCCCCAAAACTGCCCTAGAAGTACAACAAGATGTGCTGACATGAAAACATACAAAATAATCCAGTTGGATTAGGCGAGAGGCCACTAGTATCCACTTGGGAGATGTGTGGGGATCCATATAGCTCCAAAAGTGTAGAACCCACAATTACAAAGAAGTACAGAAGAACGTGCTAAACAAAAACAAGCAAGAGGAGCCAGTTCGAATAGGTGGATGGCCACACACAAGAAACCAATAATCACCTGGATCACCCCCTTAGCCCCCCAATCCATAAAGGGGCCACACACAGGAAACCAACAATAATAGTTCCAAGACTTCCCCTCACAAGGAAGAGATTCCACTCTTTTTACAAGCTTGGTATCCAAACTCTCACAAGTAAAACACAGTCCAATAAAAATTTGGTAGCATAACAATGATCAGAAAATCAGATCCTTTTCCCTTCTCCATAATTCATTTTTATAGAATTTTATTTATTGACACATGTCCTCATGCACATATAATTAAATTTTTATTTAATTTTAATTTGGATTACTCACTCACACACTTGTCACAATCTCCCCAAGTTAGACAAGTATTTACCATTTTTATTTTATTTAAAAGGTCAAATCCCTCAAAATTTTCAATGTGTTCCTTTTTTCACTCCTAGGTGTCCCTTTGTTCCCCAGATTCTCATTTATGGAGTGTCCCCTAACTAGATCTTAGTTAGAGTTTAATTAGGAGTCTTCTTCTAGTTAGACTAGTGTAGTTTGACTCTAGATTCTATTCTGTGTACAACCAATCTCTCAAGTTATTATTTAATTCTATTTAAAAATTGCTTTTTATTAAATTCATACACACATGTGCATTTTATTCAATGTTTATATTTTTCCCATATTTTTCTAGAATTAGATTTATCCCAAATTTAATATTTTAATTAGTCCCCAATTTAAACTTAGACTTAGGCTAGATCTTAGACTTAGGCTTAGTCTCTTGTTAGGCTTTTCAACTAATAATCTATCATTTAATTAATTAGTTAATCCAACAAGTTCTAATATTTCGATGTTTTCTAGGCCATCTAGATTTATCGACTTAAGTTTTATTATGCAACATGCCCTTCAAGATGCACCTTCATGCCAAGGATGATTTTAGGGGCTAAATTTAGCTCATGGGCTAATTTTCCATGGTTTTTCCCAAAAAAATATTCTCTATTCTAAAAATGATTCGCCCAAATTCTATAAGATAAACTTATTTTACCTAAAAAAATCGCCATAATTTTATACAAACTATATAAAATCCTTAGAAATTTGAATATTTTTACAATAATATAGCCAAACATTTATAGTTGGCATATGAAGGATCAATAAGATTCGCCAATGTTTCAACATTTTAAAATAAATTTCCATCCTTAAAATCACCCCTGCTTCGTGCTCCAAGGGTGCCA
Source organism: Picea engelmannii (assembly GCA_009831015.1). Taxonomy (NCBI): domain Eukaryota; kingdom Viridiplantae; phylum Streptophyta; class Pinopsida; order Pinales; family Pinaceae; genus Picea; species Picea engelmannii. Next base: position 132,357 of record ML809014.1, read on the forward strand.
CTTGCCTTAGACTTGTTTTCGAAGTTGTCCGACCCTTGGAGTAAACACTCCACTCGGTCAACCTTGTGAGAGACTAAGGGATTCTAAGGAATAAGGAATTCTCTTTATTGTGTGCTCCTTAGAAATCTTCGTGAGCGACTGTCTCAGTTTTCCCTCAAGACATCGTGGACCTCTCGAACTAGGTAATCATTAACGTACAATTCATACCATAGTGGGAGTGACAGTAGTTTGTAACAGGGACACTGTCACACCTCTCCCTCAAATGTTTGTCTTACGTGCATGGCCCCTCTACTCCTTATGCGATTCAGATTAGCAAGCATTGTCAATAATTCCATATACATAAATCATACTATAATCAATCATACAACATATTTGTGTGAAATGAAATACTCAATAGATACAATCCACTCCCTAAATCAATCCAGAGTCCAAGGGAATCTGTCGATGCCATCAACATCCTTAACCTGTCATGTGTCCTGCACACTCAATATATATATATATATATATATATATATATATATATATATATATATATATATATATATAAGAGTCATAACACTTCAACATAATCATATATAACCCATAGTCTAAATGAAATCGCAATGTACCATACTCGGATCACTTGCAAGCAAGTGTCCTCAAAGAATAGGTCAATAATAGTGTTCTCAGTGGAGCTGGATGTTACTAATAAATGCATGATTTATATACATGATTTTATTTCATTAGACTTAGAGAAATTTTCATTTCTGCAAAGTTTTAACAGTAGTTTCTAGGGTCATAAAATCTCTCTATTTCTATTATTTCCCTAAGTTTAGATGTGTTTAGGATACAGGTCTATTGTGATATTTTGGAGTTCTCATACACTCTTTCTCTTAGAGTGCATTTCCCTGAGTAGGAGCTATATGTTTCATCCTCAAGGGAAATTATTTCCATACTACCCTCTAAGGGGTTCATTGTTGTTTCTTGGATCAACTCTCCTTCTCATGTCAACCATTTCCAGCATGATTTTCCATCCCTTCCAGCCTGACATCATCCATGATCTCGTCCAGATAACTCTACCATGGTATATCATATCATATTATTTATACTTTAGATGATATGTGCTCGTGAATATGGTACTTCATGCTTCATCTTTTGATTTGACATGCTATGATTTCATGTGTGGTTTTCTTATATAGAAGTGTTGTGATGGTTTCTAATCTTGTCATGAAAGTAATTAACTTTGGGTGTATCTAATAACACTTCTTAAGATAATAATTTTATTATTTTTTCTTGTTTTACCAATGGGAGACATGTTTCCTTAGTTAAATGTTTTTTTGACTTAGAAATAATTATATTATTGGTGATATGGTTGAGTAGCATGTCCATATCCTAACCACATCTAATACTTTCCAGCATTTCCCTTCCTTACCATCACGTTCATAAAAATAAAGAATATCCCTGCTTATATTTGACTTGTCAAATGTTGTCTACCAAGTTGTAGAAATGAAAAAAAATGTAAGCCAAAATCAAACAAGGCTAGAGATGAAGAGAAATGATGTTAAAAAAATGAAAAAATAAAGAATCTAGAGCCATGCCACCTCATTAAAAAGGCCCAAACCCAAGGTCCTATGCTAAAAATGCATATATAAGAAAAGGCACTAGGAAAAATCAAAGAAAATGAAAAAGGGGTAATAAAAAGGTGTTAAAATGATAACTCTAAGAAAATCTCCCTCTTAGAAGGCTTACAAGTACAAAAAAATGAAGATTCATAGCTCACAAAGGCTAGTTAGACCAGTAAAAGACCTCATATGCCATTAAAAATGACTTTGAGGGTCAAAATTTAAAGTTTCCCTTTCTTTTTCAATAAATTATTTACCAAATTCACCTATCACTAACCAAATTACTTAGGAACAACATTTTTTCCTTAGGAACTAACAAATGTAATAGGGGTAAAATTTGTCCCACCATGGTAAACTTAGGTAATTTATAAAATTAACCTATGTTAATATGTTGTTAGAGGATATTACTTGATATTTACTTCCTAACAACTTGTTTTGAAGCTTGATGCATCATTATAGGTGGGCACACCTCATTGGAATATGTGCACTATGCCTCAGGATATGTGTCATTGCCTCAATATCCATGTCTATGAATTGGAATCCATGTACCTATATTCAAAAATATCTACTTACATTGGAATCTATGTCACTGCATTGGGGCCTATGAGAACATAGTGAAAGATGAAGATGATGTCACATCATCAATAAGGTGTCCACATCATTAGTGTGTACACTTTTCATCATATGGAGCATGCATGAGCCACTTGGTTGTTTATATACTTGGCATGTGCGAAGTATTTCTCCAAAGATCATTTTTTAGGGTAGTTAGTTTTAGGGGAAGTTATATTTTGAAAGAGTTCTAGAAATTCCTCTAAATTAGTCCCATTGAATGCATAATTGCTACAGGATTTCTGAAATGGGGTTATAATAGAAAATCTGGCAAAATTTGACCAAGTTATGATGCTACAGGAATTTGTGGCATGAAAATTATCACTGCGTTTTTGAGTCATGTGTGTGAGGCCTCTAAAATCTTATAGAAGGGGAAGACCTCATATTATACTTGTTATCACACATGTGAATGAGTTTTTTCATGATTTTTTGGTTTAGTGAGGGGTCACCCTTGTTCTAGAGTCTCCTTTTGACCCACACGTGTGAAATCAGTTGTTATTTGCTCAACTTTTATGAGTTTGTTGTAACCTCCAATGGTTTTGTCACATGGTTTTACTCTAGAACAAGGCATGAGCACATGGTTACATTGCAACTCATGGTTTTGAGGAGGCATCTACCTATTTAAGGATGATGTCACTCTCATTTTGCATGGTTATAAATGGAATGAAAAGGTTTATTGACTCACTTTTGGTGTGTATTGTTCTCTAATTTCTTGTGTATATTTCTATGGGGTGAATATAGAATGGTTTTGGCATGAAAATATCATTGAATAAAGGGCCATTGCAAGGCCAAAATGCAAGAAAGGTATGATCAAGTTCTATTTTGTTTTTTTGTGATTTTTTTAAACCTCTATATTAGTATTGAATTTAAATACCTTAGGGTTTTAAATTCTTAGCTTAGATGTATGTCTTAATTAATCCAATTTACAATACTTAGGATAGACCTAGAACCGGTTTAGTCTCTCATTGAATTTTGTGTAATCGAGGTACCCTAGATTGATGATTTCGAAGCATTCTCCAAAAAAAATGTACAAATACTTCAATAATCAAAGGAGAAAAGAACATCTACTCAAGGAGTACACTAAAATCCATGCCCAATGGTAACATTTGATTTTCTTTTGACTGAAATTTGTTGTTCAATAGTTAAATAGTTGATTTATTTTGAGTGTACAATGTGTTCTCTAAATTAAACCATTAACACATTCTTTAAAACAACATTTTATGTTTAAATACCTTGATTTAATTCATTGATGATGAACATATTCCACCACTTTAGAATAGTCCACCAAACTATAATAATTTGGATGCTCTAACATGATTTGTGGATCTGGGTACATTGATGAATGTTTATAACTATATTCTCAAGAAGATTTATCCTTATTTTGGTTTTCCATACAACACTATAAGTTTACAATCTACAACACATTAATTTTTCAAAATACTACAAGCGTCAATAGTTTAATAAATGATTTCCAAGCACTAATGTTTGGGATATAACACATATTTTGGGCATATTACTTAGTTACAACACTTGCGAATTCATAATGCAAATTTTGTGAAGGTCATATGATGATTAATTCTTCGTAATGTTCATTGATTAATATCCTAAATGTTTATGACATATTTTCTTTCATTTATAAAGGATTTAGCTCACAAATTACCATGGCTGATTACGACCATCCCTTCCATCCAACTGCCTCGCCCGCCATGTAATTCATAAGTTAGTCAGTCAGCTTCAGCAGTTGCATTCAAACCAATTGATCTAACAGGAGTTGAACCTCGAGGACTCAAGGAGATAAATATGTGTATATTGGCCCGATCTAGGCCCATATATTTACATATGTGGGGCTAGCTTGGACCTATCATTGCTAGCTCTAGAAACCTCATGCATGGTAGCACTTAATCTCCCTTATCTTTCCCCTTTTCCATTCTCCTTTGCATCAACGTCATTCATATTGAGCATTGAAAGAAAGGTAAGGGTCATTGTTCAGTAGCAGGTAATAGGATCAAGTTATAGTCACTTTAACTTTGGTTATATTGGATATAAGGGGTGATGACATCATAACTAAATCTGAGCAGTGATATTTAAGACATGAATGAGATAAATAATAGTTAAATGTGGTTAACTTCATATCTCAAGTATGGTTTAGGAAATTGTTCTAAAGGATTTAATTGATATTTACATTTATATTTAGCACATTGTGGATGGTTTATTAATTATCATTAAGCATTATTGATCAAATATGGTTTAAAACAAGAAATCATAAAATGCTACAATATGGATGCTTTGATTCCATGTAATGCAAGTCTATTTGATGACATCATAACTAAATCTAAGCAGTGATATTCAAGAAATGAATGAGATAAATAATAGTTAAATGTGGTTAACCTCATAGTTCAAGAATGGTTTAGGAAATTGTTCTAAAGGATTTAGTTGATATTTACATTTATATTTAGCACATTGTGGATGGTTTATTAATTATCAAGCATTATTGATCAAATGTGGTTTAAAAGAAGCAATCATAAAATTCTACAATATGGATGTTTTGATTCCATGTAATGCAAGTCTATTTTTCCACATTCTCTTTATTAATTTTCCAATATAATATAACAAATATATATTTTTATATTTTAATATCATTAAATCTTGTTAGATCAAGCAACAACCTGCACATCCTAAATTGATTTTGTCATTGAGGGTGAGTTGTAATATTTGTCTTAGTCAATCTAATATGAGTAACTCTCCACTACTACAATCGATTGGTTTAGATATACCATATGGATTACCCCATAGGATAGGGTACCTTATTTTCTTTAGTGTGAAGTGTGGGGTAAGGATACTGAGGTGACAAGGGGTAGCTTGAATGATAGTACCTCTAGGCTCTCTCATAGAGGTTAGGAATTTTCCTTTTGAGGTATATTTTGAGAGATAAAAAGTAGGATTTGAGTAGGTACGAAGGGTCGCATAGCCTATTTTGATTGTAGTTCACACTCTACCTTACATCATTCTCAAATATATATATATATATATATATATATATATATAAATCTATAAAAATTACCCTCAAAATGTTGGATATTTCGAGTGTTAATGTGTATTATAACTAATATAAATTACCATAGACCAACATATAAGCTAGTAACCACAATGATACTAGTTATATCCTAAGAAAAACTCTTAAAACCTAACCAAAATATTTATAACAATTCGAATATGGTATTTTTTAACAAGAACACATGGATAAAGAACCAAAACAATAACACATTAAATAAAGATCTGTATTATATAACATTTATGTAAGAGATAAAAAAATAAAAATAGATACAATTTGATATCATGAAATGTGCAAACACTGAGTATAGATAAATAAACATTAATAACATATTTATTTCTCAAAAGTAAGAAAAAATACAAATATAAAAATAGATTGTGATATTCAAGAAGTTCAAAACTACTTACTTTGAGTCTTTGTATCGCTACAATAGCTAAGAAAACATACATACACAAAATAAAACCATGATGTTTATGGAGTTCAAAACCAATTATTATAAGTCATTATAAGTCTTTATATTTCTACAATAATTATCTACCCAAGTCAAACTTAATGTATTATAAGCCTTTATATTTTTACAATAATTGTCTACCCTAGTCAGACTTAATGTATGTTACAATGTTACCACTATTACATTTAGTATTCTATACATATATAATCAAGTATAACTTGGAAGGAAATTCAAGGTTTTAAGTATTTTAATATTTACAACTATTATTATATTTAAATTTAATTTTTTATACATAAATAAATAAATAAATAATCAAATATAATTTCAAATAATAATTAATCTTTTAACCTTCCCAGAAGGGTAATAGGGGGTAATCAATTCCAGGTACCAAGAAAACGATACCCACATGAAGAGATTATCCACCCTCCAAAGGACCATGTGGAGGGACTCCCATTCACATCATACGCAAACAAACTTAATATTATAGGGGATGCCATGGATGGGGTTCATTTCATCGTTGCAACTGATATTAATGCCACTCAATGGATCTGAAGGTTGAGCCTAGGCGATGAATTGATGTGGGATAAGGTTTTTGATTAATTGGGTTGGTTTTCATTGATGTCAAACCTTGAAGAAAGTCTGATAGCGAATTTTGGTAGCACAAATGGTTTGGGTAATGGACTCAAGTTTGTTTGATGGATAATGGTATGAGTTTTTATATATTTCCAGGAAAGACTATTCTAGATGGATAGTACATGTCATTCCATTTCCGGTGGTATGTGTAAGATCACATAACTCCTCACGGTTAGAGAGTTATTGTCATGTGAAGTTGGAGAACCCTCATGAGTCATCTAGAAGCCCCAAAAGGTCAAAGTAGTCAAAGTGTTTGCAAAGAAGAAATTATTTAAAAATAAAGTGAAGTGATGAGTGTATTATAATTCAAAGTTGATACAAAAGAAATTATTTAAATAATAAATTTAATGGAGAAATTACTAAGTGGACAAGTGGTTAGAAGTGGGTTCACCCTAAAATAAGGATAGTGGGTGAAGATGGTTAAAAGGTAACCCCTTGAGGAAGCTACATGAAAGTATAAATAAGAGGCAAGGCTCTCTCATTTTAATCACACTTGAGCATATTGAATATCTACAAGTGATTGAGGTAACCAAAGGATATCTAAGCCAAATTTTAGAGGGAAGGTGAAGTAAATAAGGTCGAAATTCAAGGGAGGATAAATTCTTTTGATGGTGTTTTCTAAGGTATGTTATTTACATGTCATATCACCATTTTCAAAAAAAAAAAATCTAGAAAGATTCAGACCATGAAATTGGGAGGCCGTTGAGAAAACATATCCAAGTAGTTGTGATAAAATTTCATCTTTTGGATCGTTGTATTTTTGGAGTTACACTCCATGGAAAATAGGGTTTGTGCCTAGTCCTGAAACTGGTCTAAAACAAGTGTTTCGGGTAAAAATGTCATAACTTCTTCATAACAGATCCAAATTCAGTAAGACTAAATGTATTGGTTAGAATAGAGTCTATAGTACTATGTGTACCATTTTCAGATCCACACAACAAATATTCCATGCGGGGAATTCTCTACAAGTTCGCTCTCTAGAATAAGCCAGAATTCAACAAGGTATGTCAGTTTTTCTATAACTCCTTTTTTGAGAGGTTCCAAGTAGTGAAACATGGAGGAATTGCATAAAAGACACTGAAGAACATTGTGTACTATTTTATAAGATTTATTCATTACAGGTACATAGTTATGATTATTTCAAGTTAGGGTTGTTGACTAATCAAAAATTAGTCATGTGAGACTAAAGTAAAGTTTGATGAAAATGATAGTCTCTTGTTGTTAAAGTTAAGGAAGGTTTGTAGGTATATGATCATATAAACCAGGTCTATTTTAGAGTTACAAATCAGATTTGGATGATGAAAATGATGAGGTCTTTTGGTTGAGGTACATGTTTGGTGCATGGTTGATGCACTCCTTGATGGTACAGGTTATTGTATGGTACATGTTGGAATAGGTTTTTGGCACAGGTTACTACAGGTTGATTACATGTTGATTGGTACAGGTTTACAACATTATATATCACATTGGTAGTGTGACCATGGTTCCATCATTCTACTTCTACGTCAAGGCGGTTGGATGTAAGGGCAAGGACAGGTGGTTGTAGCCACCTTTCGGTTGTATATGGAAAACATAGAGGGTTGTATCCTCCTTATAATTGTAGCCATAGAATTGGGGGGTTGGAGCTTCCCTTAGCTTGTACCTAAGAAACTAGGGGGTTGGAGCCTCCTTCCAGTTGCAGCTAGAAAACAAAGGAAGTTGGTGCTTCCAATGAATGTAATTCTTAAAGACATATAAGAAAAAACATTCCTTGGTTTTCTCTTGCTTTGGGTTTCCACGTAAAAACATTGGTGTACTCTATATGTGTATGATAGCTCATTTGTTCATTGTTTATTTACTCTGCAATTATTGGATGATAATGCTACATTGATATAACACTTGCATTATATGGTTAAAAATGATTAGATTTCTCTATCACTGATTCACCCCCCCTCTCAGTAATCCAACAATTGGTGTCATAGCGAGATTCCTTCAGAAATCAGTTTAAGCACTGAAAGGTAGATCATGGAGAGAAACACCATGTATAAAAATGGAATACCACAGTTTGATGGACAAAAGTATGCATTTTGGAACAGAAAGATGAAAACATATATACAGGCACAGGGATTTGCAATCTGGCAATCAGTTGTAGATGGATAAAAAGAAATAGAAATTCCGCCGACAAATGAAAGAGAAATAAAACTCAGGCAAAATAATTCCAAATCCACAAATGCACTTGTAAATATGCTAAAGAGATTTGGGACAAGCTTCAAAATATTTATGAAGGAGATTCAAAAGTCAAAGCAGCAAAGCTTAAAACTTACAGAGGTCGGTTCCAACAACTAAAGATGAAGGAAGATGAGAATATTGTAGCCTACTTCTTATGAGTCGATGAAATAGTAAATGCAATCATAGGATTGGGAGAATAAATTAAAAAATCTTTAATTCTTCAAAAGGTACTAAGATCTCTTCCTATGAGTTTTGATCCTAAGATATCAACACTAGAAGAAAGAGAAGATCTAGACTCGATAAGAATGGACGAACTACATGGAATATTCACAGCATATGAAATGAGAATTGAACAGGAAAATCTAGATATAAAAGAAGCAGCTTTCAAAGCATCCAAAAGGTCAAAGCAAAAGGGAAAGAAAAAAGAAAAATAACATAGTAGAAACAGTGACATCTCGAAATATGATGAAGAAATGGCCAGCTTTGTCAAAAGATTGAACAAGGGAACCAACAACAAATATAAAGGTAAGTTTCCATTGATTTGTCTTAATTGTGATGGTATTGGTCATTTTGATAACAAATTTCCTCATAATAAAAATAGGAGGAATGATAAAGATTACTAAAATAGCAAACAAACATATAAAGGAAAAATAACCACAAAGAAATCTTTCAAGAAAAGATTATGCACCAAAGAAGACATCTCATCATCAGATGAACATAAAGTCAGTGACAGTGAGACAAAACGAGTTCTATTCACAGAAGTAGAAGAATTTGATAAAGAAGACATCGAAGAAGAATATGAAGAGGCATAAGTTGACAACTGAGAATAATTATTGTGTGTCATAGAAGTTATAAGAAGAGAAAAGAAGAAAAACAAGAAGCTATAAGCAAAACTAGACAAGAAAGAAGACACTCGGGAACTAGAACAAATGATCACAAATTTGAAGGTTCAAATAGAAGAAGATAAAAGAATTGAAGAAGCATTCAAAGAAAAACTAGAATAAAGAGACGGGATCATTGGAAATTTGGAAGCAGAGATTGTCACATTAAGAAAGGATCTTCAAAATAAAAATATGTAGAACAGATCAAAAGTTTTGGATGACATTATCAATAGTCAAAAGACTCATCATGACAAATCCGGACTTGGATACAATCAGACAGAAAAGGGATCAATCTCTCAAACAACAGAATAAGAAACATATCCAAAAATCTATGCAGAAACAGTGAAAGGGGATAGGAATACCTACAAGGAAGATTACAGGGACACTCCTCCACCGAAAAGATTCAGATTTCAGAATCAACAACCGACAGAAATAGATAGGCGTCAAGAAGAAGAAGGATTCATAAGAGTAACTCCTTTCAAAATACCTTCAAATCCTAGGTATCAAACTATATTTTTTGGTTTATGTTATGCATGCAATAGTTTTGGACATAAAGATATAAATTGCAAAGCTAACATCGGGAACATAAACAACTTTGAAAGTCATACACACAAGGGTTACCCAAGAAGGCCTAGTGAAACATAGAGAATAATTTACAATAGGTTTGAATCATTGAGAATTGAAGTGGAATGCTACAAGTGTAACAACTTTGGACACATGGAAAAATATTGCATAATGACAATCCCTCCTAGAGAACCACAATAGAACAACAACAGTCACAGACAGGAACCTTAGAAGAGGACATGGATAAGAAAGCATAATCAATATAGCAATGAAGAATTCACACTCTCTCTACAAGCTAAGCAGAAGAAACGTGGTTGGTATGTTGACAGTGGCTATTGAAAACACATGACAGGTGATAAAGACAGGTTTATTACACTAAGAAAGGAAAGAGATGGATCAGTCTCCTTCGGAAATGATGATTCAACTAAAATCAATGGAAAAGGCACATTCATAATTGGAATCAAGAATACCAAGAAAGAAAATGTTCTACTAGTAGAAGATATGAAACATAATCTTCTAAGTGTAAGTCAAATGTATGACCAAGGTCATAAAATTACTTTTGATTCATAGAAGTGCAAGATAAGAAAAGAAGGTTCAGGAAAATTGATTGCAATAACTGCAAGAACTTCAAGCAACATATATGTACTAAGTGAAATTGGAAATGAAAAGTGTTGTCTAGAAAAGGAAGATGAAGGTTGTTTATGGCACAAAAGAATGGGTTACATACACTTTGTCAACCTTGTCAATGTTTGCAAAAAGGAAGTCGTTAGAGAAATGCCCCAAATCACGAAACCAACTAACACTTTATGCAAGAATTGTCAACAAGGAAAGCAAACAAAGACCAGGTTCAAATCAAGCGAATACTCAATGACAAGACCAGTGAAAATTGTGCATATTGATCTAGTTGGACCAACTAAAAAAAATGGTTTAAAAGGTGAGAAACACTTATGTTATTAGTTGATGATTATACAAAAATGACTGCAGTTTTCTTTCTCAAAAATAAGTCAGAAGATTTTGAAAACTTCAAGGTCTACAAGGAAATGGTTGAAAATGAAATGGATTCAAAAATCAAATGTTTGAGATCTGATAATGGAGGAGAGTTCACTTCAAAGGAATTTATGGACTACTACAACAGACATAGAATAAAAAGTAAATTCTTCGTTGCTAGGACACCTCAATAGAATGGAGTTGTTGAAAGAAAGAACATGACAATACAGGAAATGGCTCGAACAATGCTAATGAATTCCAAATTGACAGATATTTTTGGACACATGCAGTGCATACAACAATTCACATTCAAAATAGAGTAATGCTCAGAAAGAACACCAACAAAACTCCCTACGAGCTATGGAAAGGAAGATAAACAAATGTGAAGCACTTCAAAGTATTTAGAAGAAAATGTTACATCAAAAGAGAAGATGAAAGAATGTGAAATTTTGACTCTCGTGTGGACAAAGGAGTACTTGTTGGTTACTTAAGTACAAGAAAAACATACAAATGTTACAATATGAGGTTGAACAAAGTTGTGGAAAGAATCAATGTAACAATTGATGAAACATGTGGACGAAAATTAAAGGAAGAATAAAATGAATCAATAAAACAACTTTACGAAGAAGAAGCAGAAGAAGAAGAAGTACAAGGGGAATATGAAGAGGGTCAGACATAAGTAGAAGAGAAAGTTCAGCAAGTGCCTCAAAAGACACCTAGAAAACGAGTACAAAAGAATCATCCTTTAGATCAGATTATCGGAAACAAAGATGCAGGAGTTGAGACTAGAAGAAGAATTTGTTTTCTAGAACAAATGCACCTAGCACTCTCATCTACGATTGAACCAAATAGTTTTGAAGAGGCCAACAAGGATGAATTCTGGAATAAGTCCATGGATGAAGAATTGGATCAAATAGAGAAGAATGACACTTGGAAATTGGTTTCAAGACCAAAGAATAAGAATGTGATTGGCACAAAGTTGGTATTCAGAAATAAATTGAATGAAGATGGACAAGTTACAAGGAACAAATCCAGATTGGTATGTAAAGGATACACACAGGTTGAAGGAATCGACTTTGAAGAGACATTTTCCCCAGTTTCTAGAATGAAAGAAATCCAATTGCTTTTATCTTATGCATGCTCCAAGAATATTAAAGTGTATTAGATGTACGTGAAATTGGATTTTCTGAATGGGGAACTTGAAGAAGAAGTCTACATAGAACAACCAGAAGGGTTTCAGTTGTCAAAGAATGCAGATTATGTGTGTAAATTGAAGAAGGCCTTGTATGTTCTAAAACAAGATCCTAGAGGATGGTACTCTAGACTGAATAAATATCTACAGCAGCCAGGGTTTAGAAAAGGAAGTGAAGACAACAACCTCTACATCAAGGTAACTCATGATACTATTTTATTATTTGAAGGTTATGTTGATGATATTATTTTTGGAAGTATTGATGACAGGTTAAGCCAGAAATTTGAAAAGGATATGAAGAACGAATTTTAAGTGTCATTACTTTGAGAACTATCCTTCTTTCTAGGTCTTCAGATACGTCAAAGCAACCAAGGAATTTTTATTTCTAAAACTAAGTATTTCAGAGAAATGCTAAAGAGGTTCGGAATGGAAGATTGCAAACCAGTTATCATTCCTATGCAAACCAGTTGCAAGTTGAGAAAAGATGATGATTCAATGTATTCAAACCAGAGGAAATACAGGTCAATTATTGGTAGCTTACTATATGTGTCAACATCCAGACCAGATGTAATGGAGGAAGTTATATAGGTGGCACGATTTCAAGCAGCACCAAAGGAATCACATGTATTAGCAGTGAAGAGGATTTTCAGATATCTCAAAGGAACATAAGAGTTTTTATTATGGTATCCAAAAGGAAATAATCTATCACTTATTGCCTACACATATGTAGACTGGGTAGGTTGCATTGAGGACCGATGAAGCACCAGTGGAACAATGTTCTACTTGGGTGAGTGTTTAGTATCATGGCTAAGCAAGAAACAATCATCAATATCCTTATCTATAGTTGAAGCAGAGTATATTGCAGTAGCAACATGTTGTACACAGGTTCTATGGATGAAACAAACTTTGACAGATATATGGGTTGAGTATGATGAACCCATTCCAATATATTGTGATAATACAAGCACCATCAGTATCTCAAAGAACCCGGTGATGTACTCCAAGACGAATCACATTCCAATCAAGTATCACTTTCTACCGAAACAGGTTGCAGAGAAGAACATCAGATTTGAGTATGTGGGCACAAAAGAACAAGTGGTAGAAATATTTACAAAACCTCTTCCATGGGAAGCCTTTGAGTATCTTCTCCAGAGACTTGGAGTAATTTCTACTCCAAAATGATTTTTTTTGAATTCTTAACTTATATGTTTTAGATTTACACGATGAAGCACCATAGAGAGGACAGTTCAGGTTGGGAGATCAGTTTCATGATGAGTTCAGTCAGGGGGAGTATCCCCAAGGATAGTTCAGTTAGAGGGAGAAACCCTGGATGGAAAGATACATTTGTCATTGATGACAAAGGGGGAGAGATTTATCAGATGCAGAGCACAGAGGCATTGTTCTAGGGGGAGAAATGATCACAGGGGGAGCATGAGTGACATGACTTCAATATTTCATTAGAGTGTTTCCATCAATGATAAAGAGGGAGATTTTTTATTAATTGGGTTGGTTTTCATTGATGTCAACCCTTTAAGAAAGTCCGGTAACGAATTCTGGTAGCACAATGGTTTGGGTAATGGACTCAAGTTTGTTTTATGGATAATGGTATGAGTTTTGATATATTTGCAAGAAAGACTATTCTAGTTGGATAGTACATGTCATGTTATTTCCAGTGGTATGTGGAACGTCACATAACTCCTCATGGTTAGAGAGTTATGGCCATGTGAAGTTGGAGAACCCTCACGAGTCATCTAGATGCCCTAAAAGGTCAATGTAGTCAAAGTGTTTGCAAAGAAGAAAGTATTTAAATAATAAAGTGAAGTAATGAGTGTACTATAAGTCAAAGTGGACACAAAAGAAATTGTTTAAATAATAAATTTAATGGAGAAATTACTAAGTGGACAAGTGGTTAGAAGTGGGTTTACCCTAAAATAAGGAAAGTGGATTAAGATGGCTAAAAGGTAACCCCTTGAGAAAGCTACATGAAAGTATAAATAAGAGGCAAGGCTCTCTCATTTTAATCACACTTGAGAATATTGAATATCTACATGTGACTGAGGTAACCAAAGAATATCTAAGTATAATTTCAGAGGGAAGGTGAACTAAAGAAGGCCAAAATTCAAGAGAGGATAAATTATTTTGATGATGCTTTCTAAGGTATGTTATTTACAGGTCATCTCACCATTTTCACAATAATTTTTTTTATAGAATGATTCAGACCGTGACATTGGGAGATCGTTGAGGAAACATATCCAAGTAGTTGTGATAAAAATTTCATCTTATGGGTCATTGTATTTTTGGAGTTACACTCCGTGGAAAATAGGGTTTCTGGCTAGTCCAGAAACTAGTCTAAAAAATGTGTTTCGGGTAAAAACGTCATAACTTCTTCATAACAGATCCAAATTCAGTAATACTAAATTTATTGGTTATATTAAAATCTATAGTATTTTGTGTACCATTTTTTGATCCATACAACAAATATTTTGTGTGGGGCATGCTCTATAAGTTCTCTCTCTAGAATAAGCCAGAATTCAACAATGCATGTCGTTTTTGCTGTAACTCCTTTTATGAGAGGTTCCAAGTAGTGAAACCTGGAGGAATTTCATAAAAGACACTAAAGAACATTTTGTACTATTTTCATATCTTTATTCATTGTAGGTACATAGTTATGATTATTTCAAGTTAGGGTTGTTGACTAATAAAAAATTAGTCATGTGAGACTAAAGTAAAGTTTGATGGAGATGCTAGTCTCTTGTTGTTAAAGTTAAGGAAGGTTTGCAGGTATGTGATCATATACACCAGGTCTATTACAGAGTTACACATCAGATTTGGATGATGAAATTGATGAGGGATTTTGGTTGAGGTACATGTTTGGTGAATGGTTGATGCACTCGTTGATGGTACATGTTGAGGTACAGGATGATGTATGGTACATGTTGGCACATGTTATTGGTACATGTTGTTACAAGTTGATTACATGTTTATTGGTATAGGTTTACAACAATATATCTCACAGTGATAGTGTGACAGTGGCTACATTATTCTACTTCTACATCACGACGATTGGTCGGGGCAAGGATAGGTGGTTGTAGCCACCTTCTGGTTGTATTCGGAGAACATAGGGGGTTGTAGCCTCCTTCTGGTTGTAGCCAGAGAATTGGGGAGTTGGATCTTCCCTCAGGTTGTAGCCTAAGAAACTAAGGGGTTGGAGCCTCCTTCCAGTTGCAGCTGGAAAACAAATGAAGTTGGTCCTTCCAATGAATGTAATTATTAAATACATATAAGAAAAAACATTATGTGGTTTTCTCCTGCTTTGGGTTTCCACGTAAAAAAACCAGTGTACTTTGTATGTGTCTTATTTCTCATTTGTTCATTGCTTATTTACTCTGCAATTATTGGATGATAATGCTACATTGATATAATACTTGCATTATATGGTTAAAAAGGATTATATTTCTCTCTGATTCACCCCCACTCTCAGTAATCCAACAAAGGTTGGGATTGGTTGTACTCATCGCAAGCCTCACATGGAAGTTGGTGTAACTTATGAGGTTAAAAAAAAAGCTTATCTAGAAGTGTTGTGATTGTTTCTAATCTTGTCATGAAAGTAATTAACATTGGTTGTATCTCATAACACTTGTTAAAGATAATAGTTTTATTATTTTGTCTTGTTTTACCATGGGAAGACATGTTGTCCTTAGTTAATTGTTGTATTAACTTATGAATAATTATACTATTGTTGATATAGTTTAGTAGCGTGTCCATATCCTAACCACATCTAACACTTTCCATCATTTCCCTTCCTTACCATAATGTTCATAAAAATAAATAATATCCCTGCTTATATTTGACTTATAAAATGTCATCTACCAAGGTCTAAATGAAAACAAATGTAAGCCAAAATAAAAAAAAAGTCTAGAGGTGAAGAGCAATGATGTTAAAACATGAAAAAATAAAGAAGCTAGAGCCATGCCACCTCATTAAAAATGCCCAACCCCAAGCACCTATGCTAAAAATGCATATATAAAGAAAACGAACTAGGAAAAATCAAAGAAAATGCAAAAGGGGTAGTAAAAAGGTGTTAATGTGGTAACTCAAATCAAATATCCATCTTATAAGTCTTACAAGTACAAAAAATGAAGACTTCTAGCTCACAAAGGCTATTTGGACCACTAAAATACCTCATACATTAGTAAAATTGACTTTGAGGGTCAAAATTTAAAGTCTCCCTTTATTTTTCAATCAATTATTCATCAAATTCACCTATTACGAACCAAATTACTTAGGACATACTTTTTTTCCTAGGAATTAAGACATGTAGTAGGGGTAAAAGTTGTCCCACCATGGTAAACTTAGGCAATTTATAAAAATAACCTATGTTAATTTGTTGTTAGAGGATATTACTTTATTTTTATTTTCCTAATGACTTGATTTCAAGCTTGATGCATTAATATAGGTGGGAAAAACTCATTGGAATATGTGCACCATGCCTTAGGATTTGTGTCCCTGGATTCGAATCCATGTACCTATACTCAACAATATCTACTTACATTGCGATCTATGTAATTTTTTCTTGGGATATGTGTCACTGCATTGAGGCCTGTGACAACTCGGTGAATGATGAAGAGGATGTTAGATCATCACTAAGGTGTCCATGTCAATATTTTGTAGACTTTTCAACATATGGAGCATGCATGAGCCACTTGGTTGTTTATCTACTTGGCATTTGTCAAGATATTTCTCCAAAGCACATTTTTTAGGGTAGCTGGTTTTAAGGGAAATTATATTTGATAGAGTGCCCAAAATTCCACTAAATCAATGTCATTGAATACATAATTTCTATAAGATTTCCTAAATGGGGTTATAATAGAAAACAAGGAAAAATTTGACCAAGTTATGATGCAACTGGAATTTGCCACGCAGAAATTATTGTTGTGTTTTGGAGACATGTGTGTGAAACCTCCAGAAGCCTCTAGAATGGGCACACCTCATATTCTATTTGTTAGCACACATGTGAATGAGTTTTTTCATGAATTTTTGGTTTAGTTAGGGGTCACCCTTGTTCTAGGGTCTCCTTTTCACCCACACGTGTGAAATTAGTTGTTATTTGCTCAAATTTTAAGAGTTTGTAACCTCCAATTATTTAGTCACATGGTTTTACTCTAGCACATGGTATTGGCTCATGTTTTTACTCTAGAACATGGAACAAGCACATGGTTTCATTGAAACTCTTGATTTTGAGGAGGCATATACCTATTTAAGGAGGGTGCCACTCTCATTTTGGATGGTTGGAAATGGAATGAAAATGTTTATTGGCTCACTTTTTGTGCGTATTGTTCTCTAATTTCTTCAGTATATTGCTCTAGGGTGAAAACAAAAGCATTTTGGCCTGAAAATATCATTGAAGAAATGGCTATTGCAAGGCCAAAATGCCAGCAAGTTACGATCAAGTTCTATTTTGTTTCTTTGTGATTTTTTTAAAGCTATATCGTAGTATTGAATTTAAATACCTTAAGGTTTGAAATTCTTACCTTAGATGTATGTTTTAATTAATCCAACTTAAGATACTTAGGCTAGACCTAGAACCAGTTTAGTCTCTCTTTGAATTTTGTATAACAGAGGTACCCTAGATTGATGATTTCCAAGCATTCTCTAAGAATATGTACAGATTATTAATCAAAGGAGAAAAAGAAATATACTCAAGGAGTGGCTTAGAATCCATGCCCAATGGTAGCATTGGATTTATTTTACTCAAATTCTCTATTGATTGAAGTTTGTTGTTCAAGAATTAAATGGTTGATTGATTTTGAGTGTACACTGCGTTCTCTAAATTCAACCATTAACACATTCTCTAAAATAACCTTTCATGTTTAAATTCCTTGATTTAATTCATTGTTGATATACATATTCCATTGCACTTTAGAATATTCCACCAAACTACACTACTTTAGAAACTCTAACATGATTTTTTTGATCTGGGTACTTTGATGAATGTTCATAACTCCAAGAGGATTTATCCTTATTTTGTTTTTTCATACAACACTATAAGTTTTAAATATACAACATTTTTGTTTTTCAAAATCCAAGAAACATCAATAATTTAATGAATGATTTCCAAGATTTAATGTTTGGGTATAACAAATATGTAGGGAATATCACTTATTCATAGATTTGTGGATTCATAATCCAAATTTTGCGAAGGCCATCTAATTATTAATTCTTCCTATGATTAATTCTTCCTAAGGTTCATTTTCATTTTTCAAAATCCAAGACGCATCAATAATTTAATGAATGCTTTTCAAGCACTAATGTTTGGGATATAACAAATATGTAGGGAATATCACTTATTCACAACATTTGTGGATTCATAATGCACATTTTGTGAAGGCCCTATGATGATTAATTCTTCCTAATGTTTATTGATTACTATCCTAAATATTTATGACATATGTTGTTAGTCCCTGCCCTTCGGGCTGGTAGGGACTATTGTAATCGGTTTTCTAGAGATATATTACTCTTGCACAAAAACCAACGAATTTAATCCAAAGTTTTTCAAAATTTCAAAATTTTTGGAGTTGCATTTCATATTATATCTTAAGTTTTGAGTTTAACCCTCTTATTTGGCCTCATATCAAGGAAAACTTAGGATAATGTTTAACATAATTTACCTGGTTTGAATGTTAACTTAGAAAACTCGGTACAAATGAAGTAATGCTAACTTTGAAGTTAGCATTACTTCCCTAACATTAAATGCTTTCTCAAAATGTTTCCCCGTGCATAGTCCAACTAATATCTATTAGATATATCTGTGCATGGCAGTGGCTTCATAGGTGTTGTGATCTTGTGATATTGAGCTGTTGTGATCTTGAGCTCTTGAGCTCCACCAGGTGTTGTGATACCTCTTATTTACATGCTTCTCCTTCACACCACACAAAGTCCTCTAATCTTTTGGACAAACTTGTCGAATGCGGTCTTTAACTGCTTTTGGGTCTTTACCTTCTTCTAGGTCTTGCCATGAAGAGGAGGTGGATGTCTCCAGTTCCAGTATATGCATGTCGAACTGCTCCCATAAAAAAAAACTATTTTATGTTAGTATATTCAAATTATTGCACTATGTTTAGACCAACTACTTAATATTTTCAGAAAAGTAATTTCAAAAGTAAGGAAATATTTTACCACTGCAATGTTTAGACCAACTACGTAATATTTTCAGAAAAGTAATTTGAGAAGTAAGGAAAGCTCTTACCAATTTGCAATTGTGAGGTCAAACACTCCCTCAGCTGTGATAAGTGCATGCAGGTTGCTGACATAAAACATTGTTTGCTAATGCAGGTTGGGCACCTCTAATCCCTTCTGCATCATCCCTCACCCAACACAACCATCTTCCATTGGTAGTGGAGTTCATGTTTTTAACCGATAGCTATCCATTATTGGATTTCCTTCGAGCACCCTTCTCCATCATGCCTCGCCCAACACAACCATCTTCCATTGGTAGTGAAGTTCAAGTTTTGAACCAATATTTGTCCATACACATTGAAGCAATTCTTCATTCTAGATTAGTTTTGTCTCCAAGAAAATCTATAAATAAATGCCTCCATTTTCCATTAGAATAAGATCAAGCATGTTAATATTATGCTACAAAACCTGTTTCAATTAGAGTACCTATATATGCTCATATCCTCTTCTTGAGCCATGATGGTGGTATAAACCCCAAAATAAGACCAAAAGTAACCTCTTTTACAGACAAGGCAAGAACAATGGGGTCTTGCTTGGGTATCAAACTAACCCAAGTGAAGTAGTAGAATGTGTGTGTGAACCCGCCTTTGAAATGATCACCAAGTACAAGACTGGGATCATCCCCATTCTCTACAGAAGGTAATTGAATGGCCCATTCTGGACTTGTAACCCATCTTCATTTCCTCGTGGTCTACATAATTGAAAACACTGTATCAGTCTGCCTAGCTATTAATAAATTTCTAATCGGTTTAAAATGGAGGGTCCCCTGCTTAAGGAAGGGAAGAAGTCGCTTCACCATCAACGACGACTCATACTTCAAACTCGTACTCATCTCCAATGTTGGGGGTGCTGGAGATGTCCAGGCAGTTTCAATAAAAGGGTCAAGGACAGGTTGGCAACCCATGTCATGCAACTGGGGGCAGAATTGGCAAAGCAATTCCTACTTGAACGGGCAGAGCCTCTCCTTCAAGGTCACCACCAACGATGGTGAGACAATTGTTTCATATAACATTGCTCCTTCTAACTGGAAATTTGGCCATACATTCCAGGGAAGAAAACTCTAAGGAAATCCAAAGCCGGATGAATGTGTATAGCCATATATCAATATTTTTTTAAAATACATTCCTTTAATAGGGAAGCTAATGCACGAACCACTACTTCGTTATCTAGAATTCTCTATCTACATATGGATCTAGATCTAAAACTGAAAATGAGGGGTATACCAATAAATATGGATTTGAACTGGCAACATTTCGCTTACAACCAATCCAAAGATTCACCCAGCTATAAAATCCATTTCGCACTGCTCCTGAGTCATCGGACTTATCTACTTAGGATGGGATTCATGGAATTGGAATTTGTGGATTGCATTGGGGAACTCACACTGCCATGTTCTCCCTTTAGGGTGCTACTTGTCCCATGAAGAGCATGTAGGTGGTGAACGAAAGCATTTTGTACCCAAATGGCTTGTCTCAGATCGTAGTAGATTCGTACTGCCATGTTCTTCCTTCAGGGTGCTACATGTCCGCTATAAATCATAAAATGTGATTCCTAAACTATTAAAACATGATCAGATTTACACATGATCAAGTTGCTAATTTCAAAATTCTTAACAAGTTAAAACACTACCCAATGCAATCACTATTGTTTGTTTCTATATATAGTCAGGTCTATGGTATTTATTGTGGCCTCATCAATTTCTAGACCTCATCAATTAAGTGGTACACATTGCTAAATGCTTGCCACAAGTGTCATTTTTCATCTACACATGGACATTACGTGTTTTTAAGATGTTATGTCTCCCTCACATGTATAGACTGAAAGAAAAATGTGTCATCTAGATAATATTTGCAGACAGTCTTGACCATATGGGAATCTAATTAAAAAATCAAATGCATGCATGCATATCTGTTCATGAGTTACAAAAAAATAATAAAAAAACATCATGATATATTAAAAACCGTGATTGTTTTTTGAAGACCATACTCATATGTTTCAAGTCAAATCAACTAATGACAACTCTAACTACCGATATCAATTAATAGATCTAGTAATATTTTTATGCATATTCCACTTCGGTATAAATACATGACGAATCTATAATTCTCTGTATCAACTAGCTAGAATAAATATAGTATTAGAATGGAAAATATTTATTCTACTGGATATCAATATTGAACCTGGATAAATAGTGGCCATTTCTAGCCTAGGAACTACAGGCTTTGTAGTGAGTAATTTCATTCCTCATCCATATTCCTGAAATCGATATTCTATATGTTATTGTTTCCAAGTGATTTCCCCTAATTTTCATTATTTGACTTTCTATAAGTCTCTAATTTGTGACAATAATGACCTTCTGGCTGTGTATAAGTTTTAGAGGGTGCGAGGATGTGAGGGGAATCTAGGATAATGGCCATAGACACAAATCCAGCCAAGTTCATGAAAGGTAAAATTGGAGATTCTACAGTGGGATTGTCTGGAAGAAACAAGGAAACCCTGATGTACTTACAATCAATGTGCATAAGCAACATGCAAGTGAAATCAACCAATAACAACTCTTCCCTAAAGGCAGGGACTTGCTGCTCTGCAACCTTTCTTGTTTAATTTCGAAAGGATTTAGCTCACAAATTACCATAATAAGATCAAATTATAGTCACTTTCACTTTGGTTATCTTGGATATAAGGAATCTAAATTTCAATAGTTTGTGATGATGTTAACTAAATCTGAGCAATGATATTCAAGATGAGAATGAGATAAATAATAGTTAAATGTGGTTAACCTCATAACTCAAGTATGGTTAAGGAAATTTGTTTAAAGGATTTAGTTGATATTTACATTTATATTTAGCACATTGTAGATGGTTTATTAATTATCAATAAGCATTATTGATGAAATGTGGTTTAAAACAAGCAATCATAAAATGCTACAATATGTATGTTTTGATTCCATGTAATGTAAGTCTATTTTTCCACATTCTCTTCATTACGTTTCCAACATAACATAACAAACATATTTGTCTCATTTGCATATCATTAAATCTAGTTAAATATGGCATTTTTATTACTTTTCCAACATAATATAACAAGCATATTTGTTTCATTTTCATATCATTTTCATATTGTTAAATCTAGCAACAACTTGCATATCCTAAATTGATTTTATCATTGAGAGCGAGTTGTAATATTTTTCTTACTCAATCTAGTCTGAGTAACTCTCTACTGCTACAATCAATTGGGTTAGATATATCATATGGATTCCCCCTAGGATAGTGTACCTGATTTTCCTTACAGTGAAGTGTGGGGCAAGGATATCGAGGTGATAATGGGTAGCTTGACTGATAGTACCTCTAGGCACTCCGACCAAGGTTAAGAATTTTCCTTTTCGGGTAGAGTTTGAGAAATAACAAGTAGGATTTGAGTGGGTACGAAGGGTGGTGTGGCCTACTTTGGTTGTAGTTCATGCTCTACCTTACATCATTCTCAAATATTTAAAATTTTTAAATCCAAACAAAAGAAAAAATAATCATCCAAATCTAGAAAACTTCCCCTCAAAATTCTGGATATTTTGAGTGTTAATGTGTAGTATAGCTAATATCAATTATCATATACCAAGATATAATCTAGTAACCACAATGATACTATGTATATCCTAAAAAACATTCTTAAAACATAACCAAAAAATTTATAACAATTGGTATATGGTATCTTTGAAAGAAGCAAGAACACATGGATAAAGAACCAAAACCATAACACATTAAATAGAGATCCATATTGTAGAACATGTAAGAGATAAAAAGAAATAAACAAACACAATTTGATATCATGAAACGTGCAAACACTGAGTATATATAAATAACCATTAAGATCATATTTCTTTCACAAAGGTAAGAACAAATATAGATATAAAGTAGATCGTGATATTCAAGAAGTTCAAAACCACTTACTTTGAGTGTTTATATTGCTACAGTAACTAAGAAAACATACATACACAAAATAAAACCATGATATTTAGGGATTTCAAAACCATTTATTACAAGTCTTTATATTTCTATAATAACTATCTACCAAGTCAGACTTAATGTATGTTGCAATGTTACAACTACTACATTTATTATTCTATACATATATAATCAAGTATAACTTGAAAGGACATTCAAGGTTTTAAGAATTTTAATAGTTTCAACGATTATTATATTTAAATTCAATTTTCTATACAGAAATAATTAAATAATCGAATATAATTTCAAATAACAATTAAGCTTTTAACCTTCCTAGTTGGGGTGACAAGGGAAAAATCAATGTTAAGTATCAAGTAAGTGATACCCATGTGCATAGATTACTCACCCTCCAAAGCATAATGTGGAGGGACTTCCATTCACATCCTCCACACGTAAACTTAATATGATAGGGGATGCCATGGACGAGGTTATTTTCACTATTGTAGTTGATATTAATGCCACTCGATGGATGTGAAGGTTGGGTTTAGGATATGAAATAATGTGGGAAAAGGTTGGGCCTATTCGTACTCATTGCAGGCCTCACATGGTGGTTGTTGTCACTTATGAGGTTCACTCTCTTATAGGAATAGATAATGGAGAAAATAGTAAGGTTTCCGATGACTTAGCATGATGTGATGGTAGTGGGATTGTAGCATGAGCCAAAGTAAGTCATGAGACTCATATGTCATAACAATGGCTTTAAATCCTGGTTTTAGAAAATCCTCCACCATAATCTTCCATGTTTGATTAACTCCTCTATCTACCGGATCAATCATCCCTTGACAACCTAGAATAACATTCTTCTTTGCAACATCGATTATATCCTCCCATGTGTGACGATGGTTCAAGGAGGATTAGGGTGGAGGGATCAACTGCAACGATGAAGACTACCTTTACCAAGGGCCCAACAAGAGGCCATGGCTTCTGAAGAGGCATTAAGAGTTAACTCCCCCCCTAAAACTTGCGTCGAGCTAGATCTTATCAAGGAAGACATTCATTTAGACAGAATTACGGTATCAGATGGGAACATAGATGTATAGCTCACCACCTGGATCCCCGATATAGGGTCCTCCTATTCCCGAGCAACAAAATACTATCGCACCATTGACCTTTACTAGCATATCAAGGCCCTAATGGGAAAATTCATGATAGAAAGGAACATAGGAACCAATGAAATGTCACTGCAACTGGAATACCTTCAACGTCAAATTAAAGAGATGGATCGAAAAAATTCTCTCCTAGCAGAAAGGACAATTGGATTGAACTTCAACGAACCAAGTGAGGGAAATCATCAAGTTATGATGGACTATATCCCCTCTCCTCAAGCTTAATTTATTCATTCTTTGTTTTATAGTTTTATATCTTTATCATATCATCTCTATCAAGAGAGCCTAACATTGGTTAGCCTACCAAGATAATATAGATAAGCACGTTAGTTTTTTTTATATAGCATATAGAGACAAGTTATTATTTTATACAGATAAGACTTCCAGCCTCAAGCAACAGTTATTATGTTGCTGCTCTAGTTTCCCAAGCGAAAAACTAGCAAACAGAAAGATGTAATTTTGCTGATGTCAATATAGTATAGTTACAAATAGCATTAAAAAAACAATGAAGCTGTTAACCATATACACTAATTGATTGGATATAAGTTCTCAATTGAGTTTTTCAATGTTTATGATTAAATGTACATTAATGAAAAAATTCATATTCATATTAAGATAAATATATTAAGTATTTTATGTATTTATTTCAAAATCATTTTTATGTAAATTATATTTCGCTTTTGATTCAAACACCATGAAATAAAATCACAACAAACTATATATTTATATTTAGCAAAAGACTTTACAAATCTATGGTATCCCAAAATGCATCATCAACAAACTATATATTTATATTTAACAAAAGACTTTGCAAATCTATGGTATCCCAAAATGCATCATCAACTTTAACTTAATCAAGTACTATGTTATATTTAACCATCATTATATTACTTAAACACTTATATCAAACCATTTTCATGAAATTTTCCAAGAAACTTTTAAAAACCATTCATAAAATTAACAATATAATATTTCAAAAGAAAAATATAACAATAACATTCGAACCAAGACACAATTCACATAAATAAATCAAATTTGAAAAAGAACCCAAATTTGAACTTTATAAAGTAAAGATATAATAATATGAAAATTATAGTGTAAGTGAAGCTATACCTAAGAAGAAAAATGCATATTGCTCAATTGCAAAGAGAGAAGAAAATTAGTTGTGTATATTGCTAAATTGTAAATAGTGATAATTGCTTGAAACACCATGAGTATGGGATGAATTCTCTTTACGGTAAAAACCGTTAATTTTTACTTTTTAAGTTTTCATTTCATTTAATTGAGTTGTTATGGGCATTTTAATTATGTAATGTGAGATTATTTTGCACTTGTATATTTGTGTGGTTTTAATTGTAAATTTATACTAATAATAGGGCATCTTTTTGTGTAATCAATATTGTACAATATGAGTGTTCAATTCCTAGAATAATGTATTAGTCCCTGCACCTGCGCTGCAGGGATAATTAGTAATTGATTTTGTGTTCTCGTATTATTTTTTTCACGTAAATCAAGACAATTAAACCATTTTAACCAAACTTTCCACCCATTCATACAATTTTTCAACTTTCATTTTATTTTTTATCCTAACTTGTTGTGTTTGAGGTCTTATTTGGCCTCTTATTGAGGTAAAGGATAATTTTTACAAAAATATTTCATTGACGCTTAGGAAAGATGATTGCATTACTTAGGAAAAGATGAATTCATTATGATGTATATATTTTGAGGTGAACTAATGCTATCTCCAAAGTTAGCATCAGTTTGTTGACATCTTTTGTTAGCATATTTCCATTGAATAATTGTATCTAAGATTCTTCATGCAAAATATCGATGGCCACCAGTTTCCAAGTGTTAAAGTGTTAATGTTCAACAGACCACATGATTCACGTAAGATACAAGTCTTGTTTCTCCTATTCAAGAGGACTTAGTTATTTATAATTACTCTTCATAATTGCTCTACACTTACTTATTCTTAGACTTGTTGGTGCACCACCTTCCAACCTTCTTTGATTCGCTTCGTACAAGATGCTTCTTACTACTTCACCTCTCGACCTATCTGCTCCTCTCGACCTATCTGCTCGGCTCGCTTCGTACAAGGTGCTTCTTACTGCATCACCTCTCGACCTATCTGCTCGGCTCGCTTCGTACAAGGTGCTTCTTACTGCATCACCTCTCGACCTCTCTAGTCAACCAAAAAATATTATAACATTGTCCGTAATTATTATCACATATAGTTTTTACTAATCCAATCAGATATAGGTTTTACTAATATGAAATCTAAAAGTTGAAGAACTAAAACACAACTATTTATTATTGTGCTAATAGGATGGATTATTTAGCAATAGAACAAACCTATATTAGTTTGATGATATGGCCATTTTGAACCCGGATTAAATGATATGGCCATTTTCAAACAGTTTGTCCAGCAACAAGGATTTCTAGGGATGGTCGCACCACACAACGTTCTGCTAGAAGATTGACGCTTGCATTATCCTGGTAAATGTCTCTGCACAAACAATGAACGAAGGTTGTGTTATGCATAAATACATTTAGAAATTCACATCCTCAGTTTATTTACTCAGAGTCATATTTTGGTGCTTTAGATGCATCCTATGTTTGTTATAATAGTGGACTAATACTAACTATTGTGGGGAATGTGGTGATTTTCTTGAAGTATTCTGATTATAAATCTCAATTCATAATTGGAAATGGAACTATGGTGGATATCTTAACAATGATATTTTTTTTGGTTTAAAAGATGGTCAAAGCTCAAATATCAAATGACCCAAGCTCAAAGACAACAAAATGATCTGGTAAAAAGTAAAAAATAGGACAAGTCAAGAAAAAATGCTTGGGAAAAAGTAAAAAATACAAAAAGTTAATAAATTTGAGTATGAAATGATGAATTTGTATAAAGGATCTGTTAGCGGGTGTTCAACACTGAGCGAATTGATAAAATTGCAAAGTACCTCTATTTGCAGGTGTTGAGGCCAAGGCTTGGCTTGAATGTCAAGATTGGATGAATCTTCTTTACCAATTTCCATGAAAATTACATCCTTTCACCCATCCATGGTGTTATCTACTACCACTTTGTTTTTTCATTTTCACTCCCGAGTCTCTTCGATGATCATCCATATACATACACATGATGTCACAGAGGTTTGGAGGGATTCAATTTTCCATCTCACAAACAAAAAACCAAAGCATGTTTTTCCACCGTCTGGCCTTTACCTCGCCCTCGCCGAATACCTTCGATTCTCTGAAGTATTTCAATTACATTAGTTTGTTAGTTTGGTTCGCTTCCAGTCTACTTGTTGTATCAATTGGGGAAATAATGCTTTCGCTTAAAATAATCTAAAAATTGCTTAAATTTCAAATATTCTATCAATGTTGCGGTCTACTATTCATACAACAACATTGATTCCAATTATTGGTCAAGCGGAATCCTTTGTACCCACTTTCAATTTTGATAATTTTGCAGTCGTTGCATTTATCTTCCAACATGGATAACAGACATCAGATGGTGTTATTCCTGGGTTCTTTCCAATCAGTGCTAGTAACAGAATGAGATATCCTTGATCAATAACATAAACCATGAGAGAATTTCGGACCGACCAAGAAAGGCCCAGGAAGGGAGGAAAGAAGGACTACCCAATTTTTGGATTTATATATTTTGTTCGTTTGGTTGTTGTTATTCCTGTGTTCTTTCCTTCTTGTTGTTTCTGTCAAAACCCAAGCCTAGGATTCACAACCCAATATCATAGGCTACATCTTCTCTAGCTGCTCATTACAGTGTGACACGTCAAATTATATTACGTCAAATATACCTAAGACTTGCTTTGGCTTCATCCATTGAGATACCCAACATCTGTGGGCCATCAAGGTCATCTGGGCTTAAGACCAATCTCAATTGCAGTAATCAACTACATTGGCCACATGAATGTGTGAATATATCTTTAGTGGATAGCTATTGTGTTGGCCACTTGAACACAATATGCTCAACATAGGATGGCTAGTTCTGTTATTTTTACAAGTATGTGCGATAGATATTGTTGTGCCTTCATAATCACTAAGAAATATGAGATGTATATAATAAAATTCAAAAACAAATTGGAAGAATTACCATGCATTTCCTTGAACTAAAATGTTCGATGTTGATTTTGTATACAATGAGGCACAGACAACAACTCCAACTCCAATAAAAACAACTCTGACTGCAAATAAAAACATGAGAAAAACAATGAAGCTACAATTGATCTAAGATAATTGATTTGTCATTGGAATTATGGAGAGGTTCATAACCACCATTTTTCTTGATTCCCAAAACCTTGGCTCGTAACCATCGTGCCTCCTAATGCCCAAAACCATGGTGACCCCAAACAACAAAAATAATCACCACTACAATAATTACATGAAAATGAAACATTGTGCCTCCTCATGCCCAAAACCCTTGCGACCCAAAACAATGAAAATAATCACCACTACAATGATTGCATGAAAATCAAAGAGAAGATTGAGAACCATGAAAGTTCGCAGGTTGTACTCATTCATATCACACTGACTTGAACCCTTGACCTGCTCGAGCACTGCCGAAATTCTGTGGCAACCTTGTGGTAAATGCATAGATACATGTGACATTCATCTGCACAACATTCTATGGTGTGTGCAGTGGGTCATGTAGATAAAGAGTCGTTTGATACATGGATCGTTAAGTGTCATTGGACGTTCATGCACATGCACACTTGTTAATGTGTCCATTTCAAGTTGTTGAGGTTCTCGAGCCTCAGACATTGACACTTTCCTTTAACGAGGTGGAGAAGGTCAACTAAGGATGGTGCACATGCAATAAAATAATCACAAATAAATATACAATAATATATATTTTATCATTAATAATAATATATTTAAGATATAAAATAAAATAAAATAATAATATTTCTTTTA
>ML809015.1:44588-57768 GCA_009831015.1 Picea engelmannii
TATGTTGTTGATATGTGCTCACATATAACTGGTTATAAATGACAACAATGGGTAATGAATAAATGTTGAATGCTAATTGATGAGTTTTTGTGCAAGAGGGAAGTTTTGGGAAAAAGAGCCCCACACTCATTCACCCCCCCTCTAAGTGTGGTAGGTGTGCCCAAGACATATATGCATTCTCATCAAGGAAAATACATATTATATTACATCAATAATCAATCAATTAATCCTTTGACATCAATCAATCAAACCATTGGCATCAATGACAACATGATCCAACAATCAGGAAGAATTAAAGGGATATAGTATAACCATTAAGCAAATATGCACTTCCTTGAAATATTCATAGGATATCCAACTTTAATTTCTAGTTACAATTCAATTACACAGGGTATGAGAATACTTATCTATTACAGGTTGTAGCCAACTAAATGGTTGTGGGTGTGTGCCTTTCCACCCAACCATAGGCTCAGAGGCATTCATCCTTAGTAGTCTGGCCACCCCCGTGCCAAGCCATGATATCACTAGGGAACTATGTCATCTCTCAGAGACCTTCTCTCTGTCACATTAACCTTGTGAGGTTTATCAGATGCTTCCTCAACACCAAGCTTGCATTTGGGTCCTTCAGGTCGTGTTCTCTTCACTTCATTTTGGTTCACGCATCTCCTCTTAACAGACTCCTTCCTCCAGGAGACTCAGAATGACTGGGAGTGTCGACATGCACACGTGAAACTATGTCGAGGGTTGACAAACTCATAGTTCATTTATTTTAACTTGAGCCACCACAGGGCTCAAGAATTTATGTATACAAGCCAGATAATTCCATACTTTCTTAAATACACAATCAGGAAGAATTAAAGGGATATAGTATAACAATTAAGCAAATATGCACATCCTTGAAACATTCATAGGATATCCAACTTTAATTTCCAATTACAATTCAATTACACAGGATATGAGAATACTTATCTATTACAGGTTGCAACCAACTAACTGGTTGTGGGTGTGTGCCTTTCCACCCAACCATAGGGTCAAAGGCATTCATCCTTAGCACTCTGGCCACCCTTGTGCCAAGCCATGATATCACTAGGGAACTATGTTGTCTCTCAGAGACCTTCTCTCTATCAAAGTATCCCTGCGAGGTTTATCATATGCTTCCTCAGCATCAAGCTCACATTTGGGTCCTTCATGTCTTGTTCTCTTCACTTCCTTTTGGTTCACGCATCTCCTCCTAAACTTGTGCTCTCATCTGGTGTATCTTTTCTTTATGTCCCCTTTCCTTACCGTCTATGTCATCAACTCTAGAAATTAAGAGGTTCTCAGTCATTGCCCACCTTGCAAAGAGCTTGTGCATATGTGCACTACCTCCCTTGAGCTTAACAGACTCCTTCCTCCAGGAGACTCAGAATGACTGGGAGTGTTGACATGCACATGTGAAACTATGCCTAGGGTCAACAAACTCATAGTTCATTTATTTTAACTTGAGCCACCACAGGGCTAAAGCATTTATGTATACAAGCCAGATAATTTATTACTTGCGTAAATACACAATCGGGAATAATAAAAGGGATATAGTATAACCATTAAGAAAATATGCACATCCTTGAAACATTCATAGGATATCCAACTTTAATTTCCAGTTACAATTCAATTACACAGGATATGAGAATACTTATCTATTACAGGTTGCAACCAACTAACTGGTTGTGGGTGTGTGCCTTTCCACCCAACCATAGGCTCAAAGGAATTCATCCTTAGCACTTTGGCCACCCCTGTGCCTTAGCACTCTGGCCACCCCTGTGCCAAGCCATGACATCACTAGGGAACTATGTCATCTCTCAGAGACCTTCTCTCTATCATAGTATCTCTACGAGGTTTATCAGATGCTTCCTCAGCATCAAGCTCGCATTTGGGTCCTTCGGGTCATTTTCTCTTCACTTCCTTTTGGTTCATGCATATCCTCCTGAACTTGCACTCTCGTCTGGTGTATCTTTTATTTCTATGCATTTTCCTTACCATCTATGTGTATGTATCTTTCCTTCATTATTTAGGAAGGTTTCTAACCTATCCTGTTCCTTCTATCAGAAGGAAGCTCAGGTCTGTAGGTCTTTGTGGTACTTCGGGATGAAAACCCATGTTTCATTCATGGGGGTGGTTGATTATTCAAACACCGGTACTTTTCTTCATTAACTAATTCTTTCCTCTAGAGATATCATGGCTCGTACTTCAATACATCACCCCCCAATAGTCAGTTATGGGAAATTTAACAACAATACATTTACATCATCCACATGCTTTAGCAATCCTATTTTATGATTAATTACAATATGGGGGAAGTAGGGGCGTTACAATCCACTCCCCCTTAAAAAGGAACATCATCCTCAGTGTTATTTCTCAATAACACCTATTATGAATTCCTCATCTAGCTACTTCAGAAATATCGATCCTTTTTCATGGTCAGGTATTTTCCAGACTCTTAGCCTTCATCACCTGTCTTCAATAAATTCTTTTAAAAGAATCACATTAATCACAACTTTTTGTGAAAACATCTTACTATTGTTCAAAATTCAAGAGGAAAACTTCATAATCTAACACAATACTTATCTGTGTAGTTCATGGGTCTGCATCCACGTGGTTTTCTTGCTATCTAGCCTCACTATTTTTCCCAGACATACCCATTGTGTGCATGATCCCAATCAATAGTTTACAAGAACTATCAGAGCCTCCACTTCCTTCCAGTCACTCACCGTCCAGGCCCATGCTTAGGCATCCCCTTCTCTTTTATACATTTCCTTAGGTGATCCATCTTTCCTTGCCAAGGTTTTCTCATACATGAAGAATCCCAAAGACTTTATTGAGCCTTACAGTCGATGCATCCCTCAGAATTTGTTTGTCGAGGCATCCCTCCAGCTCGTGTTACCTCAACACAACATATTCCAGGTGATAATGACTTACCGCGGGGTTCTCATGTCTCAATAGTGACCTCTTTCATGATTTTCAGCTTGAGAGCCTTCATCTTTCCTTTCTAGACATATCTTTTCTTCTCACTTGTATCACAGGTATACAGAAACTCATGAGACATCATCATAAATTCTAAATTTTAGAATTTTACTGCAAATCTATCACCCACAGATTTTCCAGTTCTATATTTATTTTTAGATCTGTTCCGCACGGAACTAGATCCACCATTCATGGGACTTTCCTTCCCATATCCGTTCAGCTCGACAGGCAATTTTGGTCTTCCTTATGGCTTACAACACTTCCATATCCAAGACTCTTTCTTCCTACAAGTCAACTTTCCTCAGCCAAACAAATTGTTAGTTTTCATGCACACTATATTTTCATACGATGCATACTAACAATCAATTTACTTTTATCTATTCGATTATACAAATAAAAAGGAAATTTCATTGCCTACACATGCATCAGTTCAGTATATCAACTTTTCAAAATGAAAATCAGACATCAATTGACTTTAATGAATGTGCCAACATTCGTCGCCACATTCATACCCAATGCACCCTTGCATCGATTTCAGGTTATCACTTTTTTTTCAGGTTAGGAACTCCTGCCAAGGTGTGTTTCAATTCAACTAACTTATTACCATATGGATCCTTTGTCCATATTTATTATTTTAGCAGAACCATCTTTTATTCTTTGAATCGATCACATCCCTAAAATTGTCATTCATGAAACTCCAAGTTTCACATGAAGGCGTTTAAGCATTCCTTTGACATCTATATAATGTACGCAAAATTTTCGGAAGGTCCCCTTTTCATGAAAAAATGAATTTCCTCAAGAAATTCCATGCAATGTGCTAGCTATGAGAACCTTTATTCCCTTAGACCTAGTCCTCGCGACCACAGTCTAATGCAGAGTTTAAACTCTATCTTCCTTGACTAGCCCGAAGGATCTCTGTTTCCTCTCCATGCAACTAAGAGTTGTGACCTTAGCTCTATTCTTTTCAAGTGCTACTCTTTCAGCTTCGGTGTCTGGGTGCTATGATCCTGGCTAAACCCCTTGTCTGCAATTTGACAGTGAAGATCCGTGTTCCCCTAGATCCAACCGTTGCAAGGGATTGTAGAACTTCAGCTAACTCACAGTTTAATTCTCCTTCCTACCTCTGCAATGGATATGGGTCGTCCAATCTATGATCAGATCCCAAACTCAAAACAAAACTATATTGAGTTCAATTTACGGGTACAGGTCTTGACATTAAACCATGGGCATATACCTTCCGCGCAATGAATATGGGTCATCGATAATTTCCCTAGATCGATTCTAAACCACATGATTCCAAATACAACAATCCTGACACAGAAGTATTTGACCAATAATTTAGACTGAGAGCAAGGCCTCAATTTTCCAAATTCAACCACAAAACCCAATCACAGTACATGTTACATGGCATTAACACATGGGATCCTTGCAGGTCCACCCACCGATTGTTCAGATATTAGAGGTTTGCAATGATTGCAGAATCCCCAATGTCCTCGCTCTTTATCAGAGAGTTCAATCTCCACAATCCGAAAGGTGCTCACCCGACTCTTTTAATCATGGTCATTGATCATCCACTTCAATGAGATCAATGGTGTTGGTTTATTACGGACCATGAACTAGTGTGCCCGTTAATTCTGCCTTCATGCTCCGCAATCAATACGATTTGTTCGATCTACAATCGAACCCCAAA
This sequence comes from Picea engelmannii, assembly GCA_009831015.1. Classification (NCBI taxonomy): domain Eukaryota; kingdom Viridiplantae; phylum Streptophyta; class Pinopsida; order Pinales; family Pinaceae; genus Picea; species Picea engelmannii. The sequence goes on from ML809015.1 coordinate 49,279, forward strand.
CTCAAAACAAAAATATATTGAGTTTAAATTACGGGCATAGAATCTGTTGTTAACTCCTGTGCCCATTCTATCTCCGTAATGAATATGGGTCATCAATCTTATCGAACAACTGACATTTGATCCGTTAACTCCAGTGGATCTCGAAATCGATCTGATGACTGAGAATGGTTTTCTCTCGATGAACGACTCGTGTTCACTTCCTCTGTCAAGTTCTTGAGTGTCCTGATTTGATCAGGGTTTTCTTTTTGAATCATACTCTACTTGGGTATTTGTGGCATACAACTACCTTTCAAATGTTTCATGCATAACATTAAGACAATAAAAAAATTTCAGACATGTCCTAGCGCATCTTTATGCGCTTCAGCACATTATCCTTAATGTTTTCATGAGTGCAACACAAACAAATCTTGATTGTTTCTACAAAAATACGACCACCATCACTATGGTGCCAAAACATTTACTTTCATCTGCGTACCAACTCTCTCATTCCAGAGAAAACATAATACTCAACAAGAAAATAATCTAGGGCTCTCCCCTTCTTCCAATTCTTTCTACACCGCCTGAGACTTTTTAGCCCAACTAAGTCATCTCTAAAGGTCTCACTGCCTTTTCTTATCATGGCTTCAACCAAGCCTATTCAATCAAACATACTCATTTATTCATTCATTAGTCTTCTATTCATTACATGATGCTTTCAAAATTTAATCCAAAATTCTTATATATATATATATATATATATATATATATATATATATATATATATATATATATATATATATATATATATATATATATATATATATATATATATATATATATATATATATATATATATATAAGATTGTAGCTCACTGCTTAGTTTCTTAATAGTTATTAAGGTTGTGACTCTGACCTCCTGACAAAGTTTTCACAAAGTTCTTCGACGGTGAACTCCCTCGGCATGCAACTTCCTTATTGCACGTCCATCACTATCTATGATGGCCTCAACCTTGAGTAAGCTTTAGTTGTTTACCAAATATTCCATAAGGAATATAAACATGTATCTTTGTCATGCACCCAAATTAAGTATCCATACATATTATGGTTTTGTTAACTTACATCCATGATGTAATTAACCATATGCATAATCAACAGTCTGTGTGTAGTTTCCATGGGTATATTTCACAGCCTACATACATCTCTATTCTAAAATTAGTCAACTCATGATTGTTCACAATCATTCTCATGTGACCCTCAAAGAAAGAATCATTTGCCTCTTATCATGACAACAAAGCATTCTTGCTCATTTACTCTTTCATTTATTTACACTAGTCTTTCCTGAGGGAATGGAGCACATTCCCCTTATGCTATCATTCAAAACAGAACTTTCGTGACTCTTCAAAATGGAGTCAACCATTCATCCATGTTATCCACTTTATCTTGGCAAGTGCAATTCTTGCCTTACATATCACTCATCAAGGCAGCCATACTATTCCTTTAGTATACATATATCCTTACATCATGCATGTGCATAATTTACACATGGACCTATCATACTTCCAGATCGTCCTCCAATGATATTGTTTCCATCCTTATGACAATCCTCATAGGGACACGCAACCCTGGGCTTCCCTCTAAGTTGTGAGCTTGCAGTCATTCACACAACATCCACATGTAAGTTGAATCAGACATAGTCATAACAATGTTCCCTTTCTATACTATAACAACTAGCAAGAAAACACTCTTGCCTCAACCTCCATGGAACATTACCCAACTTATAAATACAATCTGGGTAGTTATAACCATGCCCAAGGTAACAAAATCAGCCAATTTAGCTTCCAACTATATCTATATGGCCACCATCCACTACTAGATGTCAATCTGACCCATTGGGCTTCTAGAAGTTCCCCAACACTTCCTTTACCACATTCAGGATCAACATTTAGTCAACCATTTTATCTTAGTTTTAACAATTTAATGTCTAATACCATTTGGACTAATCCCTTAAATCCCAAATGCAATTTTGAATTATGTTACTTAACAAGTATCCTAGTTTAGAAATCCAAAGTATCTTTAGGTTAAGATTGATCTTGACCATTACACCTAGAATTATTGCTTCTGTTCAGTACAGTTAGGGATGGAGGCCACTCTCCTCCTCCCACAAGTGCTCTGGCAGATTAGTTTCATATCCACCAAGCAAGGGAGGCTATTGTGATTTCTCACTCAATCACTCTATATTTCTACAACTTTGTTTATCAGCTTGATTGGATAAAACCCTGTCCAGCAATTCCCGTACCCAGAAACCAAATTTGTTTCTCAATGCACTTGAAACTTGAGAGTTGCACATGCTCTCCTTTTTCAGGGAATGGTCACCATAATCATTCCTCTGATTTTGAGGGGTTATACACCTATAATAGGTTTAACGCTTCATTAAAGCAGTAATCATTACTGCTACAGATCCTTTCCATCCTTTCACATTGTTATTTTAGTTTAAATATTAGTATTCTTCAGCATAATCCCATTTTTGTAGGATCGAATTTCATTTCCCAAGAAATTCTAGGCTCCCTTTGTCACAGACTAGCATGGTTCAATATTGTTGGGGTAAAGGCCCAACTGTATTTTAAATCTACATCCTTCCACTCAAGGAACTTCTGCAGATGATTTATGTTTGACAGTAATATTCTCCACAGGCTCATCTTAGCCTTGGTAACCAAATATTACGAATGTACAACAATGCATACAATTGCACAATGAAGTAAACTTCTTTATTTGGGAACATTAGCAACATACAGTGCCAAATTACAAAACATCTATCAACAATAAAGGATCTCATTCCTCTCTTCAGTAGATTTTTTCTAAGCCTCTTAGGAATGCGGTAAGATATGGTGTTACCCCTTAAATTTATCTAGAAATATTTTCATACAACTCATGCATGAGCCCAAGCAGGCCAAGTTTTGTTTCTGTGCTCTGATACCACTTTGTAACACACCCATGGTGGGGCATAAAAATTATGTTCTTCTTAAGAGAATCAATACCCTCATACGGGGTCTCTATTCCATTATGCTCTTCCAGATCTTTCCAGCCATGGTCTCCATGCTCTGAACCGAGCTTAGAGCTGGTAGATATCCTCTCCCAAGTTCTTAGGGTTCTTCCACCCCTCTCTACTTGCATATGACCTTGGGCTATGACAATATGCCAAAACAACAAGCATCACGACAACAACCACATGAATCCTCCATAGTGTCAAATATTTGAAGTTCACAATGTAACACTGCGTGTCCTCGAGGATTTCGACGACCCTGATTCACTTCAGGACTTCGACATTTGGGAGTCCCATACGCTCATAAAAAAAATTCTCCCGAAGTACTTCGTACTTGGAGTTCTGGATAAAGCACCATGTGTCTGTTTTAAATCAATGACTCAGGTTCTTTCCGAGACTTCGAGATTTAGGAGCTTTGGACATTGTTGCAGCCTTTCTTCCCATAATGTTTTCTTCCGGAGTTGAGGATCATGCGCCACACGGATTTCTCAATCAAAGGTCCTAGTTGACTACGGGACTTCGACGTTCGGGAGTTCCAAACGTTGCAACAATCTATTCTCCCAAAGTACTTTCTTCCGGAGTCAAGGATAGTGCACCACACGACCTTCACGTTTCACGGTGGGGATCCACTTCGAGCGAGCCTCTGCTCCACGTTTCTTTCTTCTCGCTTGCTCCACGTCAACCTAACCACGTCAACTTGCACCATGTCAACCTAACCAAAGCTAAACACCCATCTCTCTGGGATCAATCAATTTCCCTCTCGAACCAGGTTTTCACCATTTTCCAAATAATCGATTTGTGAACGAATGTTGTGAAGAGAGACGGGAACCGAACAATTAGTCTGGAATAGTTACCGAATAATTATTAATGCCTAGAAAAAATATAGTAAGTGATAACCATTTTTAAACTTCTGACAAAGTCAGTTCAATGGAATCGTAATGATGTTTCTTCTGGCAGTTGTTCAGATAGAAAGTTAGCAAAATGTCTGGGAAGATATTATTTAATAATTACGCGGGTGTTAAAGTCAAGTTGGAATTGTTTCATCAAACACGTGTTATCCAAGGGGAACCAAATAATCAGTTTCTCATAGTTATGATTAATAATTAGTGCGGGGAAAAGAATATGTGTGTCTATAAGCATGGTGAAACTTCTCTTATTATGCCCCAAAATATTTTCTTTTGGGCAACGTATCGCACCAATTTTTTTTTCCTCCGTCATATCACCCAATTTTTCTTTCTTTTCACACACTATATCACCCACAAAATTTATTTTACTGATACACATGGTATCATTAACAAAAAATATATTTGGTGATATTCCCTATGTTGCCTACAAAATTGATCTTCGACGATACACATAGTATTGCTAAAATTTCCCAACTTTTTACTTAGTCATTTTTCTACAGTTCGATCTCATGACTATTGTAGAATCCATGAGCTTTCCTTCTTGAGTCAACTTCAACCCCTTCAGCTTTTTCATTCGACCTTTGCACCAATATTCCCAATTCCAAAACATAATTTGGGGATTTCGATGCTCATTTTCTCATGCTGCGTAAAATCGATTTTCACCCAAATCTACACATATTAAAACTTGGTTTCTCTGTGGAAGACCCCTACATGCTCGATGTTGCAACCTATGCTCTGATACCAACTATAAAGTAACTGCCTTCTAAACCAAAATAAAATGCATGTGTGCATAATGATTAAAAAACTCCCATGCAATTAACAATAAATTTAAACTTAATAAACACAACTATTTAATCAAACACATCATTCAAATAAAACATTTGCATAACGGAATTAAACTTAAGAAAATATAACAAGGAACTTGTCTATTAATAAATCACCATTTTGTTGCGTACGAGGGGTGTTCCTCCCAATCATAGAATTGTTGTTCCATTTCTCTCAACAACAAGCCACCCCTAAGCTTGGGCTATGATTCCACAAGGAGGTCTGGCTCTCATGGCTGACCACATTATCCACTCCACAACCCAATACTCATATTTATAACTCCTAAAACAATTCCAATATGTTATCTTTCTTTCCCCTCAACCTGCACAACCCAAGGAATGGGATCCCCTTCTCTTCCACGTAGTCCCTTGTGTAGATTTTAAGCATGCTAGAAAGATTAAAGTAATCAAACACAACATAGAAACAACACATAAGATAAGCGATTTAACTTGGAAAACCCAAACCAAGGAAAAACCAGCCAATAGATATGTTGGTTCCTTGACCAGAGGTCGAAACCCATGTTGATCGCATGCGCCCACTAGCTTGTCCTCTTCCTTTACCGAGCTCTCAACATATCTGACTTTACCTGTGCCACTCTAAGATGATTGTCGACTTGAAATTGGGCCTATTATGCAACACATCAACCACCTTCAGTGCCGCCATGAATTTATGGCCCTCGATAGTCTCGCTCCCATCGATTAAAACCTTTTCTACCTTCTCCATAACCACAATGTCGATGCCTATAAATCCATTGCTCGACCAAAAATTCCCTTCCACTCACCACAAAGTTCATTTTTTCCCCATGAGCTATCCATCTTCTTTACCTGCATCTAAGGTTTACAACTATCCCTCTTTAGATCGATGACTCTCTCTAACAATGAAAAAAAATTCTCCAATAGTTTATTGATGGATCTCCTTGGCCACATGTGTATCCACATCCGATCAACAATGCGGTATCTTTGTCTCTTTCTCCATGGCTCCCATCATCAAACCACTCTCTCTAGAGAGTCCAGGTTCGCCTCGCTCTGCTACCACATGTAGATTTTAAGTACGTGAGAGAGATAAAAATAATCAACGAGAACATAGCAACAACACATAAAACAAGTGATTTATACTGGAAAACCCAAATCGAGAAAAAAACAACCAATAGATCTATTGGTCCCTTGACCAAACTTGACCAAGTAAGCCTTCACCACTCACATACTGACACCTTACAATGGAGTCTCCTAATCCTATTTAAAGGCTTCATTACATGAAATACTGCGGGCTCAATACCACAGGTCACCAATGTCATGTGCCTGAAACCACTAATATTTACCTAACAACTTTGAATCTTTTATTGAGACAAGTTTAACCTAACACCCTGGGCTATCCCACTTCCCTATAGGGCTCCAACACAATGTAGACTAGGAAATCCCATAGCTAGGGACTCCAATATTTCTCAGTTGTAATTAGGAGTGCTAACAGCAGCCTCATCAAGGCTCTTGAGTAGTTTTCCTCTACAGAAAATACACTTGCATTCATCACAACCTTATTTTTGGCATAAAAACCCAACCCTATCATGGTTTTTCTCATGCACAACATGGCCGGTGTTCTTTTCCAACACCCATCTCTCCTCTTGCTATCCAAAAATCTGTCCCATTTTCCTACTTGAATTTCATTTTCTCTCATGCAAATTTGACTCTCACATTTCCCAAAAAGTGGTTGTACTCATCCCATGCAGTCATAAATTGGTGAGATGGATTTTCCCACCAACCTCTTACATGCATTAAATAACTCTTTTGATAATTCTAAGGAGGTAAACATTAATAATAAAATGGTTTTAGTTATTAGGAATGTTAAACCCCTTGCACCCACTTTATCTCTCCTCTCTTGTGGAATTACAACCCCCCAACGTTACCATCCCTCTTGTATCACAACCATCGATTTGATTTTCTTAAAAATTTCAATATACAATATACATATCTTGGACCTCAACCATATCTATTAATACAAACTCTTTGTCCCAAAACATACTATCTCAATAGCCTATTTAACATATATACATTTGCATTACCAAACCACAAGTACATTTCATTCAAGCACCCACCTTCGTTGCTTAGAAAACTTCCCCACATCCAAACCCCAACCCTAATTACCCTAAGAATCAGAAGAAAGGCCAAAATATGAGAAACTATGATAAAGGAATAACAATAAGAACCAAAAACAAAACCCAAGTCAAGGAGGGAATCATGGGAACCCAAATCCCAACAATAAAAAAAGCAATGACGAAAACCATTAGGCCAAAATCCAAAATGGAAATCAAAATCAAAATCAAAATTGAAACCAAGGGAACCATCCAAACAATCATTGATGACACAAAAATCACCCCTATGCAATGTGTATTGACAAAAATCACATTCATGAGTTCACACATATGCCCCAACTGAGAGGAATGTAAGGTCCCCTTCAACCCCAAGTTACACCCACACCACCTCAAAAACCTAATATAATTCATAATCATTTCCCTCATAACAAAAAATTAATCACCATGAATAACCATCTTCACCTAAACACCTACCACCTATTGTTGTTGGGAAAACCCTTGACCCCACCATAATCCATATATTCACGGTATCATCAGATATCAACCTTGCAACTTAGACCCATGTTAACTATGGCATGCCTACTATCAAGTCCTCCCAACTAAATGATATTCCCCAATCATTGATCCCTTCAAAATAAAAACCACCCCTTGACTTGACCACTAGGTTCCCTAGCAATGTAGCACACTATTGGGTCCTAACCCTTTAATGGGTGTTATTAAAAACCATTACTCTTTCTGATTTTTTTTCATATTATCTTAACCACAATATGGAATTTGTGGCACTCACTCTAATATACAATTTTTTAATTTAGTTACTATAAAACTATGATTTAGGCCAAAGAAAATAAACCCTTTGTTGTGGCTGTGAAGAATAATCTACATCAAATAATCCTATAGAAATATACTTGTAGCGAGGAATATAAACTTGAATCATTTAACAAAATTTCCTTAAATAGTTAACTAATGAATTTTTCAATAGTTTATTCATTTGTTTTAGACTAAAAATTCTTGGATTAACTACTGGTAAATATCTATAAGTCTAGTTGAATTATCCCAAGTGTAGTCCAATCCCCTTGAAGAATACCTGAACTAGATTTAATCCCCATAGCCAACTAAGAGCCTATCCAACAACCTAGCTCATAAAATATTTGGGTTTTCCAACCCGTTGTGCATGAAGCTTCGAGTACAACAACAATAAGTGCAATATCTAAATCCTCAATAGCCAGTCCAACACCTTAATGCAATAATTTAGTTAATAGTTCATTCTTCTTCATAGGTTCAAGAACTATTTTTCTTCCAAAATTAGCAGCCCCCTATCTTCCTTTCTTTTCCCATCTTATCACTCCACCACCCTTCCTAATTTTTTCCCCTTCCCTTATGACCAATCTCCTCGGGAAAAGGGTCAGTGATCCCTTATCATAGGGAGGTGAATTCAATGATAATTAAAATAAACTTTATTGCAACTCTAACTATGCACATGCTAACCATTTAATATATATGACTTTTCACTCAAGTGAGGTGACAAATAATCAATTTATAATTGTTTATTATTTCAAAAAATCCAAGCAAATTTAGTGAATTCATATCTTACCAATGATATCTTATGTTCATATAGTATAGTTTCCAATTCCACCCAATTACGTATTAACTAATTA
>ML809015.1:58893-93806 GCA_009831015.1 Picea engelmannii
CCTGCCCAAAGGGAAACCAACCAAGAAACCATAGTGAGAAACAACTTGTTCTGGCTCTCAAGAGCCTCCAGCCTCTGCCCAAATTTTTTATATTCCTACTCTTTTGGTAGCATGCCCTGGGCCACCATGGTTTTGGCATGCCAGTAAAGCTCCACGGTGTGATGAAACTTGGTATCTCTATTCCTGGTGTAGCCAAGGTCTGGGACTATTTCACCCACCTTCTCATCCATATCTACATTCTCTTGGTAAGACCGATTCAACGTCACATTGTCCTCAAGTTTATGCATGGCCTATTTACCTACAAGGGAACAAAGATTTGATAATGGGCCACTGCTTCCTTTGCAACACAAGAAGCTTTGGTCTTTCTAACAACGAAATCCTTAGCACAACCCGCCCGTGGAGCTATAGTATCCTACATCAATAGAGACAAACAAATCCACACATAATTAGGAAGAAAAAAATAGTTGAAATCAATAACCAGACATGAATCCCTGCCTATATTTAGCAATTTCTCCCAATGCTAAAAAATGATGATAGCAAGGACAGGGATAAATTCGTCACTAATACTCATAAACAAAAGCTTTCCCACCATTAATTTGAAGCCGGTACAACTTGTATGACTCCACCACCTTCAACAGTGAGAGTAAATCATATGTGAGCAAGTAAGGTTCATTTGATTGTGGAGGAGGGTCAAAAAAGACTGAATTAACTAAATACCTAGTGGGGAACATGTGAACAAGGGTCGAAACCCTCATGTTGATTTTAAAACCTAGGTCGATGCCACTTGTGTCATCATCCTGGCACCTCTTTCTAGTTGTCACCCGATCTAGGTAATTAGTCGATTTTATTCTCTACATAAGATGAGGCTCAATTCTTTAATACTTGACTCACAAAGAAAAACACATTCATACAATTAGTTAATACTTGAAATTATATCAAACAAGAAAATGATCATCCAAGTCATTTAAATATGTTTTCATAGAAGAAATCACTTGCATTACGATGCACTGAACAAATTTTTTGTTTATGAATCACATGTTTTTTTATAAGAGGCCTATTTTTCCTTTGTTGTTCAAATAAGTTCTCCCACTATTTGTTAGCCCCAAACACATTGATTAGTTGATTTTATGATATGCATAATAAAATATTAAAAGTATATAAGAATTGAACAAGCAAATTTTATTCAAATCAAGTGTTGATCTTGTTATCGTAGGATTTGTACCTATGCGTTCACGACCACCCACATCCAAGATTACAACCTTGGGAACAATGATACACATGGAGCCTTTTACTGGTGATGCATACAAAGAGACATACATAGAAGATGAGGACTTCAAGGAGGTGTCACAACAACTACAAGGATGAATTCATATAGAAGAAGGTGACGACAAGGTTGACTATCATTTACAGAATGGTGTTCTCTACAAGCTTGACAAGCTCTGTGTCCCTAAAGGTGAACAACTACAACTTATCAGAGAGACTCACACCTCCAAGGTCGTGGGACATTTTGTGTTGGGAAGAAAATTGCCAATTTACAAAGGTATTTGTACTGGCCCATCATGCAAGAAGATGTAGAACGACATATTAGAGGATGTATATTTTGTTGTACCAACAAGCCTAGTAACAAGAAGAAAGGTATATACCATCCCTTACCTGTACCAACCCGACCTTGGAAAAACATTTCCAAGGATTTTGTGGGAGTTTTACCAACCACATGAGAGGGACATGATTATTTATTTGTTGTAGTTGACAGGTTTAAAAAATGTGCATTCTCTTTCCTTGTAAAAAGACCATCAACAGATAAGAAGAAACAAACAAGGTCTTTGAGCAGGTCTGGTGCACTTTGGGAAACCAAGGAGTATCATCTCAGATAGTGATGCTTGATTTCTTAGTGCATTTTGGACTACATTGTGGGAGAAGATGGTCACTAAATTGAAGAGGTCTACATCAATCCATCCACAGAAAGATGGGAAAATAAAAGTAGCCAATAGGACTTTGGTGTAGCTTTTGAGGGGTTACAATCAGAAGTATATTGATTAAGGTTGGTTGTCATTGATGTCAACCCTTGAAGAAATCCCCCCAACGCAAAGGTTTGGGTAATGGACCCAATATTTTTTTATTTAAAGATGACTGATTATTGTATCATCATGGTTGATAAGAAGTAAATATGGATGAACTGCAAAGTGGTCCCCTTATGGTGAAATCCCTCATGGGAAGATGCTTTGCGAAGTAATAGAACCCATGATTAATTCTGGAATAATGAGTTGAAGGACAATGAATTTGTCAGGAAAACTATCCTAGATAGATAGTTCTTGTCATGCCATTTTCGGTGGTATGTGGAACGTCACATAACTCCTCCCGGTTAGAGAGTTATGACCATACGAAGTTGGAGAACCCCTCATAAGTCTTATAGAAGCCTCCAAGGGTTAAAGTGCTTTGCAAAAGAAATTATTTTAGACAAAGAAGCCCTAAAATAAGAGGCAAAGCTCACTCATTAAACACACACTTTTACATTTTCTATATCTATTTTCTTGTGTAAAGCTTCTTGTAAATACTTGTGGATACATATGAAGTAGCAAATGTCTGAGGTAGCATGAAGGGTTGATGGCGAAATTCTCATATTTACAGAAAACCCCATTTTCTGATGCATACGCTAGATGACTGTGTATGAGGTGCATATACATTGAAGGTATACATGGGTTGGATGTGTATAGGGTGATTATGTACATGATCTGACTGTGTATAGGGTGAGTATATGTTGATAAAGCTATGAAACTTGAGAAGATGAGGTGAAGAGGTTCTAGATTCTAAGAGCAAGATCCCAGGAAGGTCTAGATTTCTCAGATACATAAGATCCATTCATTGGTTCAAAAGGTATGTCTTATTTTTATGAATAATTGGATTTTGATGTATGCATGAGGAATGGCAATGGAGATTTGAGGATTCTCCCTAGAGAGACTAGTGGCTACATGGGATCTTCTGTATAAGTCAGATCTACAGAAATACAGTGTTGGTATATTTATCATTGATACTTCTTGTTGAGAAACATCTTGTATTTCTTGGCATATGGCTAAGAGTTTTTATGGTACATGGTTGAGATCTTTTATTTATTGATGTATTGAGAAATTGAATATCAGAAAGGGGTTGATGACTAAGATCATGTGAGGGATATTATACTTGTTCATGATTACACATACCTATATGGCACATGACTAGAGAGAGACATACTTGCCTTCAGTAGAGGTTATGTATGAGGATGCATGCACAAGGTACAGTTATAGTCTGGATATAGTGACAGGTTACAGATCTATGTGAAATAAGTTATAGAGGGTCAAAAGTTTTCAAGTGAAAGGAAACCCTAGTTTCAGAAGAGATACACGGGCTTCATAACATATAGGGTGTTTGCATACGTGGGATGCATCACTACAGGTCACGTATCTGTTGTATTTTTGTAGATACCTATTCAGTTTAGGTACAATTTGATTACAGGGCAGTTGTACAGATTGAATACACGACAGTGGTACAGTTTGATACAGTTGTACAATAGTATATCTCACAGTGACAGGTTGACAATGGTTCCATCTCTCTACTTCTACTTCAAGGTGGTTGGATGGGGCAAGGATAGGTGGTTGTAGCCACCTTCCGGTTGTAGCCAGAGAACATAGGGGGTTGTAGCCTCCTTCTAGTTGTAGCCAGAGAATTGGGGAGTTGGAGCTTCCTTCAGGTTGTAGCCTAAGAAAACAGGGGGTTGGAGCCTCCATCTAGTTGCAGCTAGAAAACAAAGGAAGTTGGTGCTTCCAATGAATGTAATTCTTCAAGACATATAAGAAAAATTATTCCATAGTTTTCTCCCGATTTGGGTTTCCACGTAAAACACTGGTGTACTGTGTATGTGTGTGATTGTTTATTTCTTATTGTTCATTATTGTATAATAATTCTACATTGATATAAAATTTGATGAAAATGGATTATACTTACGCTATTACTAATTCACCCCCCCTCTCAGTAATCCAATAATTGGTATAAGAGGAGGTTCCTTCAGAAATCAGTTTAACCACTGAAAGGTAGATCATGGAGAGTACCAACTCATATAAAAATGGAATACCATAGTTTGATGGATAGAAGTATTCATTTTGGAGCATAAGAATGAAGACATATATACAAACACATGGATTTCAAGTTTGACAATAAATTGTAGATGGATACACAGCACCAACAGTTCCACCAACAAATGACAAAGTAGTGAAACTCGGTGAGAATAATTCCAAAGACAAAAATGCAATTTTAAATGGTCTCAGTGATACTGTATTCACCAAAGTTGCACATTGCAAATCTGCTAAAGATATTTGGGACAAGCTTCGAAATATTTATGAAGGAGATTCAAAAGTCAAAGAAGAAAATATTCAAAGTTACAGAGGTCAGTTCGAACAACTAAAAATGAAGGAAGAAGATATCGCAACCTACTTCTTACGAGTTGATGAAACAGTGAATGCAATCATAGGATTGGGAGAAGAAATCAAAGAATCTTTAATTGTTCAAAATGTATTAATATCTCTTCCTATGAGATTCAACCCTAAGATATTAGCACTAGAAGAAAGATCGGATATAAACTCAATAAGCATGGATGAATTGCATGGAATCTTCACAGCATATGAGATGAGAACTGAACAAGAAAAACTAGATGTAAAAGAAGCAGCCTTCAAAGCATCCAAAAGATCAAAGAAAAATAAAAAGGAACAAGAAGAATATAGCAACAACAATGACATCTCGGAAGATGATGAAGAAGTGGCCAACTTCATCAAAATATTGAACAAGGGAACCAACGATAGGTATAGAGGTAAGCTTCCTTTAATTTGTTTTAATTGTGATGGTATTGGTCATTTTTCTAACAAATGTACTCATAAGAAAAAGAGAAATAATGAAGGTTACTCAAAAGGAAAACACACATATAAAGGCAAAAGAACTACAAATAAAGATTTCAATAAAAACTTATGCATCAAAGAAGACATCTCATCATCATATGAAGATGAAGTCAATGACAGTGAGACAGGAAGAGTTCTATTCATGGCAGTAAAAGACTCTGACAAAGAAGACTCCGAAGAAGAATATGAAGAAGCTGAAGAAGAAGTCGAAGAAGAAATTGAAGAGGGAGAAGTTGACTTTTGAGAAGAATTAATGTGTGCCATAGAAGTTATCAAAAGAGAAAAGAAGAAGAAAAAGAAACTACAAGCAAAACTAGACAAAAAGGAAGACACTCAAGAACTAGAAAAAATGATCATAAAATTGAAAGTTCAAATAGAAGAAGATAAAAGAATTGAAGAAGCACTCAAAGAATAGCTAGAAGAAAAGGATAGGATCATCGGAAACTTGGAAGCAAATATTGTCACATTAAGAAATGATATTCAAAAGAAAAATATGCAGAATAGCTCAAAAGTTTTGGATGACATTATCAACAGTCAAAAACCTCATCTTGACAAGTATAGACTTGGATACAATCAGATAGAAAAGGGATCAAGCTCCAAAACAACAAAGCAAGAAACAAATCCAAAAATCTATGCAAAAAAAATCAAAGGGGCCATGAAGATATACAAGGAAGATTGCAGGAACACTCCTCCATCGAGAAGATTCAGATTTAAGAATCAACAACAAACAGATAGACCTCAAGAAGAAGAAGGATTCATAAGAGCACCTCCTTTCAGACGATCTCCAACTTCCAGGTATCAAACTATATTTTTTGGTTTATGTTATGCATGTAATAATTTTGGACATAAAGTTGTAAATTGCAAAGATAACAACAGGAACAATAACAACTTTGAGAGTCATACACAAAGGGGTTATTCAAGAAGACCTAGTGAAACACAAAGAAGAATTTAAAACAAGTTTGAATCCTTGAGCACTGAAGTAGAATATTACAAATGTAACAACTTTAGACACATGGCCAAATATTGCAGAATGATAGTCCCTCCTAAAGAACCTCAATGGAATAACAATAGTCACAGACAAGAACCTCAGAAAATGACATGGATAAGAAAGCAAGATCAGTATAGCAATGAAGAATTCACAATCACTCTACAGGTTAAGCAGAAGAAACATAGTTGGTATGTTGACAGTGGGTGTTCAAAACACATCACAGGAGATAAAGACAAATTTCTTACATTACGAAAGGAAATAAATGGACCAGTCTCCTTCGGAAATGATAATTCAGCCAAAATCATTGGAGAAGGCACGGTTCGAAATGGAATAAGAATGAAAAGGCACAAAATGTTCTACTGGTAGGATATATGAAACATAATCTTCTAAGTGTGAATCAAATGTGTGACCAAGGTCATAAAGTTACTTTCGATTCACAAAAGTGTGAGATAAGAAAAGAAGGTCCAGGTAAATTGATCGGTACAGCTGCACGAACTTCAAACAACATATATGTGTTAAGTGAAATTGGAAATGAAAAGTGTTGTCTAGGAAAGGAAGATGAAAGTTGGCTATGGCACAGAAGAATGGGTCACATGAATTTTGATAACCTTGTCAAAGTCAACAAAAGAGAAGCAGTTAGAGAAATGCCCCAGATCACGAAACCAACCAACACTTTATGCAAGCATTGTCAACAAGGAAATCAAACAAGGACCAGGCTCAAATGAAAGGAATATTCAACAACAAGACCACTGAAAATTGTCCACACTAATTTAGTTGGACAAACTACAACAAAGGGCTTAAAAGGTGAGAGATACTTTATGTTATTAGTTGATGATTATACAAGAATGACTGCAGTTTGCTTTCTCAAGAACAAGTCAGAAGCTTTTGAAAACTTCAAGATCTACAAGGAAATGGTTGAAAATGATATGGATTCAAGAATCAAATGATTGATATCTGATAACGGAGGACATTTCACTTCAAAGGAATTTATGGACTATTGCAGCAGTCATGTAATAAAAAGGCAATTTGCCATTGCTAGGACACCTCAACAGAATGGAGTTGTTGAAAGAAAGAACAAGAAAGTACAGGAAATGGCTTGAACAATGATAATGGATTCCAAATTGACAGATATATTTTGGACATAGGCAGTGCATCCAACAGTTCAGATTCAAAACAGAGTAATTCTTAGAAACAACACTGATAAAACTCCCTACAAGCTATGGAAAAGAAGACCAGCAAATGTGAAGCACTTCAGAGTTTTTGGAAGAAAATGCTACATCAAAAGAGAAGATGGAAGAATGGGAAAGTTTGACTCTCGTGTGGACAAATGAATACTTGTTGGTTACTCAAGTACAAGGAAAGCATGCAAGTGTTACAACCTAAGATTAAACAAAGTTGTGGAAAACATCAACGTAACAATTGATGAAACAAGCATACCAGAATCAAAGGAAGAAGAAAACAAATCAATGGAACAACTTTTCTAAGAAGAAGATGAAAAAGAAGTAGAAGAGGAAGATGAAGAGAATCCGACAAAATAAGAAGAGCAAGTTCATCAAGTGTCTCCAAAGACACCCAGTAAATGTGTACAGAAGAATCATCCTTCAGATCAAATTATCACGAACAAAGATGCAGGAGTTCAGACTAGAAGAAAAATCCATTCACCAGAACAAACACACCTGACACTCTTATCTACAATTGAACCAAACTGTTTTGAAGAAGCCAACAAGGATGAATTTTGGAATAAGGCCATGGATGAAGAATTGGATCAAATAGAGAAAAATGAAACTTGGGAATTGGTTCCAAGACCAAAGAATAATAATGTGATCGACACAAAATGGGTTTTCAGGAATAAATTGAATGAAGTTTGACAGGTGACAAGGAACAAAGCTAGATTGGTGTGTAAAGGATATGCACAGATTGAAGGAATCGAATTTGAAGAGACATTTCCCCAGTTGCTAGAATGGAATCAATCTGTTTGCTTTTAGCTTATGCATGCTCTAAAAATGTTAAAGTATATTAGATGGATGTAAAATCAGCTTTTCGGAATGGGGAACTTGAAGAAGAAGTCTACATTGAACAACCAGAAGGATTTTAGTTGTCAGAGAACACAGATTATGTGTGTAAATTAAAGAAGGCCCTGTATGGTCTAAAACAAGAACCTAGAGGATGGTACTCTAGAATGGATAAGTATATGTAGCAAGTAGGGTTTAGAAAAGGAACTGCAGACGACAACCTCTACATCAAGGTAAGTCAAGGTAATATTTTATTAATTGAAGTTTATGTTGATGATATTATTTTTGGTAGTGATGATGATAGGTTAAGCCAGAAATTTTCAAAAGATATGCAAAATGAATTTGAAATGTTGTTACTTGGAGAAATATCCTTCTTTTTGGGACTTCAGATACGTCAAATCAACCAAGGAATTTTTATTTCTCAAACCAAGTATATCAGAGAAATGCTAAAGAAGTTCAGAATGGAAGATTGCAAACCACTTATCACTCCCATGCAAACCAGTTGCAAGTTGAGCAAAGATGATGATTCTAAGTCTACAGATCAGAGGAAATACAGGTCAATGATTAGTATCCTACTATATGTGACAACATCCAGACTAGATGTAATGCAGGCAGTTGGATAGGTGGCATGATTTCAAGCAGCACTAAAGGAATCACATGTATTAGCAGTAAAGAGGATTTTTAGATATTTCAAAGGAACAAAAGAGTTTGGATTATGGTATCCAAAAGGAAAGGATCTATCACTTATTGCCTACACAAATGTAGATTGGGTAGGTTGTATTGATGATCGACGAATCACCAGTGGAGCAACGTTCTACTTGGGTGAGTGTTCAGTATCATGGCTAATCAAGAAACAATCATCAGTATCTTTATCTACAGTTGAGGCAGAGTATATTGTTGAAACATCATGTTGTACATAGGTTCTTTGGATGAAACAAACTCTGACAGATATACAGGCTGAGTATGATGAGCCCATTCCAATATATTGTGATAATACAAGCACCATCAGTATCTCAAAAAACCCAGTGATGCACTCCAAGACGAAGCACATGATGCAGGAGCATCGCCAACTCATCAAGCGAGCCAGCACATCAAGTGGAGATCAGCTGGATAAACAAAACCATATTTTTGAAGTACTTTGGGATTGTAGCACAAGTCTTTAGTGAACCATTTATGAAGGCGTATTTGTATATTGTATTGGACCTTGAGCCTTTAAGCTCTCATCCTTTGGTAGATAGGAGGCATTTAATCTAGTTAATGCTGGTAGATAGGACTTTAAGTCTAGACTTGATAGTTTAGAGTTCAAGAGGGAAAACGGATATAGACACCCTCATTGTGCATTGTAATATTATCTACCCAGGAGAAGAGAGGAGTAAGCAGAGAATATTGTATGAAGAACACCCATGTACAGGAATTTGAATTAATAGAAGGAAGCTTTGATTCAAATTCATGGTTCATGTCGTTTTCTCTGTGTATTGATGTTATGCTCAGGAATGTTTGTTTTCTTGTTATGCATTTTCTTTGTATATACTGTGCATGTAATTTCATGTTCCAAACTGAAGTCTGAAAGGGAAAGAGAATGAGGTTCAATTGTTTCTCTATATGAGCAAGGAGATTCCTGCAAAGTGTGCAGTTGAATACATCCGCAACGAGTGCGTTGATGGAGGCTTAGGTGGTTTAACTTTTGTTCTCATTCACCCAGAAGTGGAAGTGGGTTGTTGAAGCCATGCAAAGAGTGTGCAGGCTAAGGAGAGTCTTAGTCGTGTATCCAAGCAGAAGCTTTGGAGGTCTACTGCTACGGGCATATGCAGAGTCAAGAGAAGCTCAAACAATTGAAGTGATTCGCAGGTTTTCCACAAGGAGTGCGTGCAAAGAACCTCGTTAAGGTTGAAGTAATCTAGTAAAGCTCAGGAAGGATAAGCCTCTGAGTTGCTAAAGAATAGTGTAGATAAGTGCGACTTGAAGTTGCAAGAAGTGTCATAGGTTGGCAAAGCAATGAAGGAATATTGTGGAGAGATACTCTTTTTCATTTCGTGGATCATAAAAGGAGGAACGGACGGTCAAAATCCTCTGAGGAGATTTTGTGACGTTCTGAGGATCGTCAGATATTATAGAGGTGCAAGGAGGTTACGGCGAGAAGGTCCCAAAGACTTTGAAGCTCAGGAGAGATAGAGCCTTCGATTCAGAGTCATGGGAGTCGTCGGATCTACACATGGTATCATGTATCAGGGACTCATGATTTGAAGCCCCAAGAGTTGTGTATCAAGAGTAGTGATACTGCGAGACGCGATATCCCAACAAGATCAGGACCATTCATTGTGGAGGACGCGTGTAAGGAGATTCTCTCATCTCGGAGACTCGGGCATCGGAGGTTGGAAAAGGAAATCATTCAGTTTCATGAGTAGCAAAGTGGCGAGAAGACTGGAGCCGTCCATCTGGAGAGGACAGGTGGCAGATATTGGTGATCTCGCGAACTCGGGAGTTCGTCAATTGAGAACCCAAGTGTTGGGTAGTCCAAGTCATGAGCAGGGAAGTGGCGAGAGGATAGGAGCCATCCATCTGAGGAGGACAGGTGGCAGAGATCGGTGATCTCGCGAACTCGGGAGTTCGCAGGTTGAAAACCCAAGCATTGGGTACTCCAAGTCACAAGGACGCGAGAAGCGAAAGGTGAATAGTCGTTGGATCTGGAGGACCGTCGGATCCGCACGTGGGATCATGTGTCGGGGCCTCGTGAGAAAAGACTCGAAGGTTTGGATGCGGGAGTCACGAGATCATGAGAAGTGATATCCTGACAGCTGGAGGATAGTGTGGACCATAGCAGAGTCGGCGAGTGGAGTACAGATGGGACGAAGCCCTTGGGATCTCGCCGCGAGAAGTCCCGAAGTATTGGTGTTAGGATTCATGAGTTGCGAAGTGCCGAGGGCCAAGGTTCGTGTGGACGCGTGGCAGAGCGCAAGGTGGGACCCGCGTGGTCGATGGGTGGACACACGCTGCCTGGAGATAGAAGTCAACATTCCATTGAATTCTTGCATCTCGGGGATTCGCGGAATAGGAGGGTGAAAACTCGACGTTTCAACCGGCAAGGTTGCAAGGTTGCGAGTCATGAAATTCGTTAAGGGAAAAGTCAGCGAGTTGATTGACCATCGAGTCTCGGGGATCCGAGAACCCGGTGTTCAACCTTTGAACTCGCGAATTTGTGAGTTCCGATCCTCCGAAAGTAAAGAAGGGAGGATCGTGCCGAAGAGAACTGTGGGTCCAAATTTCCCGATAGGGAAATAGAAGAACCTTGGATTTCTTCGGGCCTAAGGAAGAGAAGATCCTATGAGAGCAGACGTGCCCGTGAGGGTGTGCTCTACGTTATATTGGTATCAGAGCGAGAAAATTTCTTTGCTTTCTGTAGTAGATAAGAAAAGTAAATTCACCATGCCACCGAGGAGAGAAAGACAATCACCCGATCCAGAGGATAGGGGAAACTAGAGAGGAAGAGGGAGGCAAGCACAGAATCCAGAAATGGAGAGGCAGATACGTGATCTCCGAGAAAGATTAGAAGATATGGAAGCAGCGCAGAGACGCACAGCCAGTGCTGGAGATTTGAGTGACTCCGAAGGCAAAGTTGAAGTTGAACAACAACAAGAAGTTGCAACCGAAGATGCAGCCAATGAGCGGTTAATTAAGGCTATCGCTCAGATGAGTTCAAAAACAAAGATGGACATTCCAACTTATGAAGGGATTCTGGATGCAGAAGAGCTGTTAGATTGGATTAGAGCTCTTGACACTTACTTCGATTATGAAGATATTGAAGAAGATAAGAAGGTTAGGCATGCTGTCACAAAATTGAAGGGACATGCAGCATTATGGTGGGACGAGCTTCAAGAAGACAGACATTCCAAAGGTAAGCAAAAGATTAAAAGATGGGATTGAATGATTGTGAAGATGAAGGCAAAGTTCATCCCAAGGGATTCTCAAATCACACTGTTCAGGAGAATGCAGAACCTGAGACAGAAGCTGATGACGGTGAAGGAGTATACTGAGGAATTCTACAAGATAAATATCAGAGAAAGTCATTGGGAGAGAGATGATGAAAAGGTTGTCAGGTATATGAATGGCTTGAGATACGATATCCAGGATGAGATGAGTATGACGACCATCAGAACGGTGGAGGATGCATATCAAATGGTGTTGAAAGATGAAGAGAAGCTGAGCTGTAAGCCAGGACAGCGAGGCCGAGGCAGGGGCCAACCAAAAGGTAAGTCAGTCACCCAAGATAGGTTCCATAAATCCAAGGACGACTGGAAAAATCCTCAGACTAGAACAGAAAGAGGTGGAAGTTCACAGCGAGGCCAACACACTGAACAGTGAAGGCAGCATACAAAACAGGGCGTAGGATACGCTGATAACAACACATTTCCTTGTACCAGAGGTAGAGGAAGAGGCAGAGGTGGAGTCATTACATGCTTCACGTGTGGGAAGAATGGACAAAAGGTAGTTGACTGTGCAAATAGGAAGAAGGATGGAGGAGAAGCTCACATCGCCGAGGCACAGAGGCGAGATGATGAAGCAGAAAATGCAGAAGATGGAAGGTCATTAATGATGTGTAAAGTTCTCTTAACACCCAAGAAGGAGTTGGAGGACACAACTCAAAGAAACAGACTTTTCATAACTACATGCAAGAACAAAGATAGGAAATGAAAGGTTATCATGGACAGCGGTAGCACAGATAATCTCGTTTCAACCGAGATGGTAGAAAAGCTGGAGTTGGAGACGACTGATCACCCGAATCCATACAAAGTTTCATGGATACAGAAGGGACATCAGGTAAGTGTCACCAAACAATGCTTAGTTGACATCAAGATAGGAGGATACAATGATAAAATACTCTGCGATGTTATTCCTATGGATGTATGTCATTTATTGCTAGGCAGACCATGTCAATATGACAGGAACGTAGTTCATGATGGAAAGATGAATACGTATACTTTGGAGAAGAATGGAAGAACACATATGCTACTTCCAATTAAAGATAAAGAAGTAAAACCGGAACTGATAAATACTGTACTTCTCATGAGTGGGAAGGAACTTCTAGCGGAAGTAAAGAAGAAGGAAGATCCACAATTCTTTGTGGTCAGGAAACCAAAAATCATTTTGACCAGCACAAGATTGGATGATTTGCCGGAAGAGATTCAGGAACTACTGGAAGAGTTCGCTGACATTGTGGTATATGAATTACCTCATTCGTTGCCATCGATGAGGAGTGTGAGTCATCATATAGACCTCATACCAGGATCCAGTTTGCCAAACAAAGCTGCGTACAGGTTAACGCCGTAGGAGAACGAAGAAGTTAAAAGGCAGGTATAGGAACTGTTGGATAAAGGACTAATCAGGGAAAGTTTAAGTCCACGTGTCGTTCCAACGAGACTAAGTCCAAAGAAAGATGGAGGTTGGAGAATGTGCACTGATTCCAGAGCCATTAACAAGATAACCATTAGGTACAGGTTTCCATTGCCACAGATGGGTGACTTGATGGATTGTTTAAGTGGAGCAATTTTTTTTTCAAAGATTGATTTGAAAAGCGGATACCATTAGATTCGCATGAGGGAAGGTGATGAATGGAAGACAGCCTTCAAAACCAATGAAGGGTTGTATGAATGGCTAGTCATGTCGTTTTTCTTGATGAATGCACCAAGTACCTTCATGAGGCTAATGAATGAAGTGCTGAAGGAATTCATTGGTAAGTTTGTCATTGTTTATCTGGATGACATATTGATTTTCAGCAAAACAAAAACAGAACATCTGAAGCATTTAGCTGCGGTAATGAAGAAGCTATAGCAGGAGAAGTTGTTGATCAACATGAGGAAATATTCATTTATGAAGACATAACTCATTTACTTGGGATTTGTCATATCAGCGAATGAATTAAAGATGGATCCAAGTAAAGTGGAGGTAATTAAAAATTGGCCATCACCGAGAAATATTTTCGAGGTGAGAAGTTTTCATGGACTGGCTAGTTTCTACCGAAAATTCATCAGGAATTTCAGTGGAATTAGCGCAGCGATGATGGATACCGTCAATAAAAGACATAAATCTTTTCATTGGACTGAAGAAGCAGAGAAGAGTTTCAACCTGCTGAAACGAAAGATCACAGAATAACCGATTTTGGTGTTGCCGGATTTTACGCAAGTGTTCCAAGTGAAATGTGACGCAAGTGGCTTTGCCATAGGAGCGGTCTTGATCTAGGAGGATAGACCAATTGCATATTTCATAGAGAAGCTGGATGAGGCAAAAGTAAAGTACTCCACGTATGACAAAGAATTGTATGCTATCATACAGGCATTGAAGAAATGGAGGCATTACTTGATCGCAAAGGAATTTGTTTTGTATAGTGATAATCATGCATTGCAGTTTGTGACTCAACAAGAGAAGTTGAATCAAAAACATGCTAAATGGGTAGAGTATATGCAAAATTTTACATTTGTAATTAAACACATTTCAGGTACTGCTAACAAAGTGGTTGATGCTTTGAGCAGGAAGTGTTTGTTACTGCAGGAGTTCCGAGTCAAAACATTGGGTTTTGAGGATCTTAGGGACATGTATGTAGGTGATGCAGATTTTGCAGAGGCATATGAAGCAGTTGAGAATCCATTTCTCAAAGACAGAAGCCCTTGGATAGATTACATGATCCAAAATGGGTTGCTGTTGAGAGGAAATCAACTGTGCATTCTGAATTGCTCCATGAGGGAGAATCTGTTAAAGGAGAAGCACAGTGGTGGATTAGCAGGGCATTTTGGCCATGAAAAGACATTTGCAAATCTGAGCGAAGCATACTTTTGGCCAGGGATGTGGTCAGAAGTCAAAAAGTTTTTCGATAGATGTAGAATTTGCCAGCATTCGAAGGGCAGGAAACAAAATG
Source organism: Picea engelmannii (assembly GCA_009831015.1). Taxonomy (NCBI): domain Eukaryota; kingdom Viridiplantae; phylum Streptophyta; class Pinopsida; order Pinales; family Pinaceae; genus Picea; species Picea engelmannii. The sequence continues at coordinate 73,723 of ML809015.1, forward strand.
CGGGGTTCTATTAGCCATTGCCCATACCAGAAGGGCCATGGGAGGCCATAAGCATGGATTTTGTATTGGGATTGCCTAGGACGCAAAGAGGACATGATTCGATCTTTGTGGTGGTTGACAGGTTTTCCAAAATGGCACATTTTATCCCATGTCAGAAGACCAGCAATGCGACTCATATTGCAAATTTGTTCTTCAAGGAGATCATTCGACTTCACAGGTTACCCAGAAGCATAGTATCAGACAGGGATACGAAATTCATAGGGAATTTCTGGAGGACACTCTGGAAGAAGATGGGGACTAACTTGATGTTTAGTTCTGCCTATCATCCACAGATGGATGGGAAAACAGAGGTGGTAAATAGAAGTCTGGGAGACTTATTAAGAAGCTTGGTGACAGAGCACCAAAGCAGTTGGGACAATGTGTTTCCACAGGCAGAGTTTGCATACAATGACTCAGTGAACAGAAGCACAGGGAAAAGTCCATTTGAGATTGTATATGGCAGGCAGCCAAGAGGAGTATCTGAACTAAGGGACTCAGAGAAGATAATAACCAAGAGCGCAAGCGCTGAAGAATTCACAGAGGTGATGCAAGAACTTCATAGCAGGGTGAAGGAGCGATTGCTGGAATCAAACCAGGAATATAAGCGCAGAGCAAATCAGCATCGGAGACAACTTTAGTTCAAAGTTGGTGATCTAGTTCTGGCACATCTGAGGAAGGAAAGGTTCCCAAGGGGAACCTATAACAAGCTGAAAATGAAGAAAATTGGGCCATGCAGAGTCCTAAAGAAATTGGGAGAAAATGATTATGAGATTGAGTTGCCGGATGAGATCGAAATATCTCCAACTTTCAATGTCTTAGACTTATATCCATATAAGGCTAAAGAAGCAGGAGCTGGAAGTGATGAACAACCATAAATCCAGTGGAAAAAGCAGATGCCGATTGCAGAAAAGCCACATATGGAGCGTATACTTGACAACAGAGTGAGCAAAAAGACCAGGCGAAAGTAATACTTTGAGTATCTGGTCAAATGGAAGAACCACCCAATGGAAGATGCCAACTGGGAAAGAGAAGCAGAGATTCAAAAGCATGGACAGACCGTGCAGGAGCTCATGGACAGGAGCCCATGAAATTTTTCAAGCCGAGGAGTATGATGCAGGAGCATCGCCAACTCATCAAGCGAGCCAACACATGAAGCGGAGATTAGCTGGATAAACAAAACCAAATTTTTGAAGTACTTTGGGATTTTAGCGCAAGTCTTTAGTGAACCATTTATGAAGGCATATTTGTATATTGTATTGGACCTTGAGCCTTTAAGCTCTCTTCCTTTGGTAGATAGGAGGCATTTAATCTAGTTAATGCTGGTAGATAAGACTTTAAGTATAGACTTGATAGTTTAGAGTTCGAGAGGGAAAACGGATATAGACACCCTCATTGTGCATTGTAATATTATCTACCCAGGAGAAGAGAAGAGTAAGAAGAGAATATTGTATGAAGAACACCCATGTACAGGAATTTGAATTAATAGAAGGAAGCTTTGATTCAAATTCATGGTTCGTGTCGTTTTCTCTGTGTATTGATGTTATGCTCAGGAATGTTTGTTTTCTTGTTATGCATTTGCTTTGTATATGCTGTGCATGTGATTTCATGTTCCAAACTGAAGTCTGAAAGGGAAAGAGAATGAGGTTCAATTGTTTCTCTATCTGTGCCAGGATATTCCTGCAAAGTGTGCAGTTGAATACATCCGCAAGGAGTGCGTTGATGGAGGCTTAGGTGGTTTAACTCTTGTTCTCATTCACCCAGAAGTGGAAGTGGGTTGTTGAAGCCATGCAAATAATGTGTAGGCCAAGGAGAGTCTCAGTCATGTATCTGAGCAGAAGCTTTGGAGGTCTACTGCTACGGGCATACGCAGAGTCAAGAGAAGCTCGAACAGTTGAAGTGATTCATAGGTTTTTCACAAGGAGTGTGTGCAAAGAACCTCATTGAGGTTGAAGTAATCTAGTAAAGCTCAGGAAGGATAAGCCTCTGAGTCGCTAAAGAACAGCGTAGATAAGTGCGACTTGAAGTTGCAAGAAGCGTCACAAGTTGGCGAAGTGACGAAGGAATCTCGTGGAGAGATACTCTTTTTCATTTCGTGGATCATACAAGGAGGAACGGATGGTCAAAATCATCTGAGGAGATTTCGCGAAGTTCCAAGGATCATCATATCTTACAGAGGTGCAAGGAGGTTACGGCAAGAAGGTCCCGAAGAGTTTGAAGCTCAGGAGAGACAGAGCCATTGATTCAGAGTCACGGGAGCCATCGGATCTACACGTGGTATCGTGTATCAGGGACTTGTGAGTTGAAGCCCCAAGAGTTGTGTATCAAGAGCAGCGATATCGCGAGACGCGATATCCCAACAAGATCAGGACCATTCATTGTGGAGGATGCGTGTAAGGAGATTCTCTCATCTCGAAGACTCGGGCATTGGAGGTTGGAAAAGGAAATCCTTCAGTTTCACGAGTAGTGAAGTGGCAAGAATATTGGAGCCATCCATCTGGAGAGGATAGGTGGTAGAGATCGGTGATCTCGTGAACTCGGGATTTCACCGGTTGAGAACCCAAGTGTTGGGTAGTCCAAGTCGCGACCAACGAAGTGGCGAGAGGACAGGAGCCATCCATCTGAGGAGGACAGGTGGCAGAGATCGGTGATCTCACGAACTCGGGAGTTTGCAAGCTGAAAACCCAAGCATTGGGTACTCCAAGTCATGAGGATGCGAGAAGAAAAAGGTGAATAGCCGTTGGATTCAGAATGTAGGAGGACCGTCGGATCCGCACGTGGGATCGTGTATCGGGGCCTTGCGAGAAAAGATTTGAAGGTTTGGACGTGGGAGTCACGAGATCATGAGAAGTGATATCCTGACAGCTGGAGGATAGTGTGGACCATAGCAGAGTCGCCGAGTGGAGTACAAGTGGCATGAAGCCCTTGGGATCTCGCCGCGAGAAGTCCCGAAGTATTGGTGTTAGTATTCATGAGTTGCGAAGTGCCGAGGGACAAGGTTCGTGTGGACACGTGGCAGAGCGCAAGGTGGGACCCGTGTGGTCAATGTGTGGACACGCACTACCTGGAGATAGAAGTCAACATTCCGTTGAATTCTCACATCTCGGGGATTCACAGAATAGGAGGGTGAAAACTTGACGTTTCAACCGGCGAGGTTGCGAGGTTGCGAGTCGTGAAATCCGTCAAGGGAAAAGTCAGCGATTTGACTGACCATCAGGTCTCAAGGATCCGAGAACCTGGTGTTCAACCTTTGAACTCGCGAATTTGCAAGTTTTGATCCTCCGAAAGTAAAGAAGGGAGGATCGCGCCAAAGAGAACTGTGGGTGCAGATTTCCCGATAGGGAAATAGAAGAACCTTGGAGTTCTTCGGGCATAAGGAAGAGAAGATCCTATGAGAGTGGATGTGCTCATGAGGGTGTGCTCTGCATCAGCACATTACAAACAAGTATCATTTTCTAGGGGAACTGGTTGCAGAAAAGAATATCAGAGTTGAGTATGTGGGCACAAAAAAACAAGTGGAAGATATCTTTACAAAACCACTTCCACGGGAAGCCTTTGAATATCTTCACCAGACTTGGAGTTATTTCTACTCCAAAATGAATGATTTTTGAATGTTTTTGAATGCTTATCTTATATGTCTTAGATTTACATGAGGAAGCACCATAAGAGGATAGTTCAGTCAGGGGGAGCAAACCTAGCTGAAAATATACCTTGTCATTAATGACAAAAGGGGAGAGATTTATCAGATGCAGAGGACAGAGCCAGAGGATAGAGGCATGGTTCTAGGGGGACCAATTTTATTAGATGTAGAGGACACAGGCATGGTTCCAGGGTGAGAAGATTTATCATATGAAGATGACAAAGGCATGGTTCCAAGGGGAGCATGAGTGATATGATTTCAGTATTGCATCAAAGTGTTGCCATCAATGCCAAAGGGGGAGATTGTTTATTAAATTTGGTTTTCATTAATGTCAACCCTTGAAGAAATCCCCACAATACAAAGCTTTGGGTAATGGACCCAAGATTGTTTGATGTAAAGATGACTCATTATTGTCTCGTCATGGTTGATAAGAAGTAAATATGGATGAACTCCAAAGTGGTCCCCTTATGGTGAAAGCCCTCATGGGAAGATGCTTTGTGGAGTAAGAGAACCCATGCTTAATTCTGGAATAATGAGTTGAAGGATAGTGAATTTGTCAGGGAAACTATCCTAGATAGATAGTTCTTATCATGCCTTTCCTGGTGCTATGTGGAACGTCACATAACTCCTCACGGTTAGAGAGTTATGACCATACGAAGTTGGAGAGCCCCTCATAAGTCTTATAGAAGCCTGCAAGAGTCAAAGTGCTTTGCAAAAGAAATTATTTTAAATAAAGAAGGCCTAAAATAAGGAAAGTGTAAGGCTACATGAAGATATAAATGAGAGGCAAAGCTCACTCATTAAACACACACTTGTACATTTTGTATATCTATTTTCTTGTGTAAATATTCTTGTAAATACTTGTGGATACATATGAAGTAGCGAACGTCTGAGGTAGCACGAAGGGTTGACGGAAAAAATCTCAGATTTACAGAAAACCCCATTTTCTGATGCATACACGGGTTGTCTGTGTATAGGGTGCATATACATTGAAGGTATACACGAGTTGGCTATGTATAGGGTGAGTATGTACGTGGGATGACTCTGTATAGGGTGAGTATATGTTGATAAAGCCATGAAACTTGAGAAGATCAAGGTGCAGAGGTTCTAAATTTTGAGATCAAGCTCCCAGGAAGGTTTAGAGTGCTCAGATACATAAGATCCATCCATTGGTTCAAAAGGTATGTCTTATTTCTATGAATAGTTGGATTTTGATGTATGCATGAGGAATGACAATGGAGATTTGAGGATTCTCCCTAGAGAGACTAGTGGCTACATGGGATCTTCTGTATAAGTTAGATATACAGAAATACAGTGTTGGTGTATTTATCATTGATACTTCTTGTTGAGGCACATCTTGTATTTCTTAGCATATGGCTAAGAGTTTTTATGGTACATGGTTGAGATCTTGTATTTATTGATGTATTGAGAAATTGAATATAAAAAAGGGGTTGATGACTAAGATCATGTGAGGGATATTATACTTGTTCATGATTACACATACCTACATGGCACATGACTAGAGAGAGACATACTTGCCTTGAGTAGAGGTTATATATGAGGATGCATGCACAGGGTACAGTTACAGTCTAGATATAATGACAAGATATAGATCTATGTGAAAGAAGTTGCAGAGGGTCAAAAGTTTTCAAGTGAAAGGAAACCCTAGTTTCATAAGGTATATGCAGGCTGCATAACAGATAGGGCATGTACATATGCAGGGTGCATCACTACAGGTCATGTATCTATTGCATTTTTGTAGATACATGTTCAGTTAAGCTGCAGTTTGATTTTAGGGGTTGTATAGATTGGATACACGGCAGTGGTACAGGTTGATACAGTTGTACAACAATATATCTCACAGTGACAGGTTGACATTGGTTCCATAATTCTACTTCTACTTCAAGGTGGTTGGATGAGGCAAGTATAGGTGGTTGTAGCCGAAGAACATAGGGGTTGTAGCGTCCTTCTGGTTGTAGACAGAGAATTGGGGAGTTGGAGCTTCCTTCAGGTTCTAGCCTGAGAAAATAGGGGGTTGGAGCCTCCTTCCAGTTGTAGCTGGAAAACAAAGGAAGTTAGTTCTTCCAATGAATGTAATTCTTCAAGACATATAAGAAAAAGCATTTCATGGTTTTCTCCTGATTTGGGTTTCCACATAAAACACTGGTGTATTGTGTATGTGTGTGATTGTTTATTTCTTATTGCTCATTATTGGATAATAATTCTACATTGATATGAAATTTGAAGAAAAATGATTATAATTACGCTATTACTGATTCACCCCCCCTCTAAGGAATCCAACAAAGTATTCGAAGACTTGGGATGAAAATATGGTCCATATACAATAATCTTATAAGAGCACAGTCCACACTTCTATTGGTAAGGATCCTTTTGAATCTGGATTTGGATATTTACCACCTTCACCCTTAGATGTTGTGTATGGAAAACATGGAGGAGTGAGGGAGGACCTCACAAGATATTCCTTAGGAGAAAAAGAAATTGTCGAGGAGATCAATAAGATTCATTTTCAAGTACAATAGACACTAAAGAAGTCACATGAAAAGTACAAGGCTAGACATGACCAACACAAAACATAGAGAAAATTTAAAGTGGGAGACATGGTATGGTTACAACTAAATAAGGAAAGGCTACAAGGTCCTGGTAAGAATATCAAGGCTTTGTGGTATGGTCCTTTTGAGGTATTGAAAAAGGTAGGAGATAATGCCAAAGGACTCATTCTACCCTCATACATGCGCATTTACTCAGTAGTGAATGTGGATAATCTCAAACTCTATAATCCTTCCATGTTGGATTAGGAGGCAGAGCAGGTCCTACCTTCCATAGAGGACTTATCACCAGATGCTCAAGAAGAGTTTCTAGATGACATAGTTTTGTAAAAGTTGTCAATAACTACAAGACAGGGAAACATGACCTTTGGAAAACTTGGTTGAAAGGACAATTTCCAAGAAAACAAAGTGGTACTCAAGGGAGAAGGTAAAGGGAAAATTTACTCACCTCATTAAATAAAGATTTTGGGGAACAAAATCCTCCCTAAATGTGGAGGTATGATCCATGTTCAATCATTATATTATTTTTCATCTATCTCGATGCTTTTAGAGTGGAAAACATTGGAGGAATGAGATTGCAAGGCCATTTTAATGGCATGTCCCAGTTTGGAAAATTGGGGTTTCGAACCTACCAAAGCCATTTTGAGGCAATAAATAACGCTTTTTGGGGTTTTGGTGTCCAAAAATGTGTCCTCACCCTTGAAGGTATTCTACACTTCAAGACCTTTCCAATGGTGTAGACTGTGTGTCAATTGGAGTGTGTATGAAAAAGTTATGTCTCCCGTAAGTTTCCATACTGTGTTGACCACAATAGTACGAGATAATGCCACGTCATCCCCGGATACTCGTGCATATGGGGCTAGCCTCATATGTGATTTCAATAATATTATAGAAGGTCCAAAACCCTATCATAATTTAGGGTTGGGAAGTAAAAAACCTACCCCTAGATGGTTATCGGGCTATGTTAAATATCGGGCCACTAGGAGGAGAAGGGGTTCCATTATTTTGCATTGTATCTTGTTCCATAGTTGAGAAAAGAATTTGAGAGTGGTATTATGTGAGCATAATGGAGGAGGAGAGATTATGTAGCAGCCATACAGACCATAGTTCAAAGGCAACTCCACATAGAGTGTCTCTTTCTTTGTACTTGCATCATTTCTATACAAAAGAAAAGAGAGGAGAACAACCTCACCTTCAGGTTGGGTTTTCTCCCAGATTGGGTTTCCCAGGTCATATCTTGTGTTTATTTGTGGATGGTGAGATTGTATTTTATTGTTCTGTGTTTTTCACATTTTATCTATTTCATGCATAAACAAAAAATCAATAACTAGATATTATGGATATCTAAAGGAAAAAAAAACCTTAGAACCTTAGATGCTCATGTTGCATGGCCTATTTAGCTATAGGGGGAACAAGGCTCTGATGATGGGTCATTTCTTGCTTTGCAGCATGATTCGCTCTGGCCTTTCTAACAAAAAAATCCTTGGCATGAGCTGCTATGGTCTTTCTAACAACAAAAGCCTTGGCACGACCTGCTCGTGGAGCCATAGGATCATTGATAAATAGACCTAAACAACTCCACACACAATTAGGAAGAAAAATGCAATCGAAATCAATAACCAGAGATTAATACTCTCCTATATTTATCAATTTTTCCCCATGATAAACAATGATGATGGCCAGGACAAGGCTAAACTGGTCACTGATACTCATAAAAGGAATCTTTCCCACCATTAATTTGAAATCGCTAGAACTTGTACTCCTCCACAAACTCCTCCAGTGACAAGAAATCATCCGTGAGAATTAAGGTTCATTTGATTGTGGAGGAGGGTTAGAGAAGACCGATGTAACACACCCATGGTGGGGCGTAAAAATTTTGTTCTTCTTGAGAGAATCAATACCGTCATACATGGTCTCTATTCCATTCTTCTCTTCTATATCTTTCCAGCCATGGTCTCCATGCTCTATACCGAGCTCAAAGCTGACAGATATCCTATCCCAATTTCTTCAGGTTCTTCCACCCCTCTCTACTTGCATATGAATATGGGCTATGACCAGACACCAAAACAACAAGCGCCAAGACAACCATCACGCGAATCCTCCAGAGTGGAAAATATCCAAGGTTCATAATCTGACGCCATGTGTCCTTGGGGATTTTGATGAGCCTCGTTCACTTCAATAATTCAATGTTCAGGAGTCTCAGACACTCACACAACCTTTTCTCCCGAAGTACTCCGTACCTGGATTTCTAGATCAAGCGCCACACGTCCGTTTTAAATAAATGGTTCGGGTTCTTTTCCAAACTTCGACATTCGAGAGCTTCAGACATTGTTGTAGACTTTCTTCCTAGAACGTTTTGTTCAGGAGTTAAGGATCGTGCGTGATGCGTGTTTCCCGGTCAACAGTCCTAGTTTACTTTGGGACTTCGACGTTCGGGAGTTCTGAACGTTCCAACAATCTGTTCTCCCGAAGTACTTTTTTCTGGAGTCAAGGATCCTGCACCACACGTCCTTGTCATTTGACAGTGGAGATCCACTTCAGGAAACCCTTTTCTCTGTGTTTCTTTCTTCTCGCTTCTGAAGTACGTGATCTGTTAACTCTGTCCACTTTCCTTACCATCTATGTGTATGTATCCTACCTTTCTTCTTTAGGAATTTTTCTGACCTATCCTGTTCTTTCTGTCAGAAGGAAGCATGGGTCTGTAGGTATTTGTGGTACTTCGAGCTGACATCCCATGTTTCCATTCATGGGGGTGGTTGATTATTCAACCACCAGTCCTTTCCTCCATTAACTGATTCTTTCCTCTAGAGATATCATGGCTCATACTTCAATGCATTGCCCCCCAATAATCAGTTATGGGAAATTTAACAATAATACATTTGCATCGTCCCCATGCCTTAGCATGGTAATCATATTTTATGATTAATTACATTCTAGGGGAAACAGGGGTGTTACAATCACCTCCCCCTTAAAAAGGAACACCGTCCTTGGTGTTATTTCTCAATAACACCTATTATGATTTCCTCATCCAGCTTCTTCAAAAATATCGATCCTTTTTCATGGTCATGTCTTTTATAGACTCTTGGCCTTTGTCACATGTCTTCAATAAATTCTTGGAAAAGAAGCACATTAATCACAAATTTTTGTGAAAACATCTTACTGTTGTTCAAAATTCAAGAGGAAAACTTCATAATCTAACACAATACTTATCTTTGTAGTTCGTGGTTTTGCATCTACATGGTTTTCTTGCTATCCAGGCTCACTATTTTTCCCAGACATACCCATTGTGTGCATGATCCCAATCAATAGTTTACAAGAACTATTAGAGCCTCCTCTTCCTTGCAGTCACTCACCCTCCAAGCCTAGGCTTAGGCATCCCCTTCTTTGTTACACAGTTCCTCAGGTGATCCATCTTGCCTTGCCAAGGTTTTCTCGCACAGGAAGAATCCCAGAGACTTTATTGAGCCTTACATTCAATGCATCCCTCAGAATTTTTCTGTTGAGGCATCCCTCCATCTTCTGTTACCTCAACACAACATATTCCAGGCGATCATGACTTACCGCGGGGTTCTCATGTCTCAATAGTGAACTCTTTCATGATTTTCAGCTTGAGAGCCTTCATCTGTCCTTTCTAGACATATCTTTTCTTCTCAACTGTATCACGAGTATACAGAAACTCATGAGACATCATCATAAATTCTAAATTTCAGAATTTTATTGCAAATCTGTCACCCACAGATTTTCTAGTTCTATATTTATTTCTAGATCTGTTCTGCATGGAACCAAATCCAGCATTCATGGGACTTTCCTTCCCATAGCAGTTTGTCTCAACAGGCAATTTTGGTCTTCCTTATGGCTTACAAGACTACCATATCCAAGACTTTCTCATCCTACAAGTCAACTTTCCTCAACCAAACAAATTGTTAGTTTTCATGCACACTATATTTTCATACGATGCATACTAACAATCAAATTACTTTTATCTATTCGATTATACAGAGAAAAAGGAAATTCCATTCTCTACACATGCATTAGTTCAGTATATCAACTTTTCAAAATGAAAATTAGACATCAATTGACTTTAATGAATGTGCCAACATTCATGACCACATTCATACCCAATGCAACCTTGCATCGATTTCAGGTTATCACTTTTTTTCAAGTTAGGCACTCCTGCCAAGGTGTGTTTGAATTCAACCAACTTATTACCATATGGATCCTTTGTCCATATTTATTATTTTAGCAGAACCTTATTTTATTCTCTAAATCGGTCACAACCCTAAAATCGTCATTCATGAAACTCCAGGTTTCACATGAATGCTTTTAAGCATTCCTTTGACATCCATATAATGTTTGAAAATTTTTCGGAAGGTCCCTTTTTCATGCAAACATGCATTTTCTCAAGAAATTCCATGCAATGTGCTATCTATGAGCACATTTATTCCCTTAGACCCAGTCCTCACGACCATAGTCTAACATAGAGTTTAAACTCTATCTTCCTTGACTAGCCCAGAGGAACTCTATTTCCTCTCCATCAGACCGAGAATTGTGACCTCAGCTCTATTCTTTTCAAGTTCTACCCTTTTATCTCTGGGGTCTGGGTGCTATGATCATGGCTAAACCCCTTGTCGACAATTCGATGGTGAAGATTGACCTTCCCCCAGATCCAACGACCACAAGGGATTGTAGAACCTCAACTAACTCATGGTTTAATTCCCCTTCTGAACTCTCCAATGGAGACGAGTCATCCAATCTATGATCGGATACCAAACTCAAAACAAAACTATATTGAGTTCAATTTATGGGTACAGATCTTGACATTAACCCATGGGCATATACCTTCCCCGCAATGAATACGGGTCATTGATCTTATCTCTAGATCAATTCCAAACCACACGATTCCAAATACAACAATCCCGACATAGAAGTATTTGAACAAGAATTTAGATTGAGAGAAGAGCCTCAATTTTCAAAATTCAACCACAGAACCCAATTACAGTACGCATTTACGTGGCATTAACATGTGGGTTCCTTGCAGGGCCACCCATAGATCGTTCACAGATCAACGGTTCACAGTGATTGTGGAATCCCCAATGTGCTCACTCTTTATCGAAGAGTTCAATCTCTGCAATCTGAAAGGGGCTCACCCGTCTCTTTTGATCATGGTCATTGATCATGCACTTTGACGAGATCAATGGTGTTGGTTTGTTGTGGGCCTTGAACTAGCACGCCCGTTAATTCCGCCTTCGCGCTTTGCAATCAATATGAGTCGTTTGATCTACGATCGAACCCCAAACTCAAAACAAAACTATATTGAGTTTAAATTACGGGCACAGACTCCGCTATTAACTCGTGTGCCCATTCAATCTTCGCAATGAATACGGGTTGTCAATCTTATCGAATGACTAGCATTTGATCCATTAACTCCAGTGGATCTCGAAATCGATATGACAACTGAGAATGGTTTTCTCCCAATGAACAAATCGTGTTCACTTCCTCTGTCAAGTTCTTGAGTGTCCTGATTCGATCAGGTTTTTCTTTCTGAATCATACTCTACTTGGTATTTGTTGCATACAACTGCCTTTCAAATGTTTTGTGCATAACGTTAAGACAATAGAAACATTTCAAACATGTCCTAACGCATGTTTATGCGCTTCATCACATTATACTTAATGTTTTCATGAGTGCAACACAAACAAATCTTGATTTTTTCTACAACAATACGACCACCATCGCTATGGTGCCAAAACATTTACTTTCATCAGCATACCAACTCTCTCATCCCAGAGAAAACATAATACTTAGCAAGAAAATAATCTAGGGCTCTTCCCTTCCTCCAATTCTTTCTACACCACCTAAGACTTTTCATCCCATCTGAGTCATCTCTAAAGGCCTCACTTCCTTTTCTTAACATGGCTTCAACCAAACATACCCAATTATTCATTCATTAGTCTTCTATTCATTACATGATGCTTTCAAAATTTAATCCAGGATTCTTATATATGTATATATGTATATATATAAGATTGTATCTCATTGCTTAGCTTCTGAGAAGTTATTAAGGTTGTGACTTTGACTGCCTAACAGAGTTTTCACACAGTTCTTCCACAGTGAACTCCCTCAGCATGCAACTTCCGTATTGCACATCCATCACTATCTATGATGGCCTCAACCTTGAGTTAGCTTTATTTGTTTACCAAATATTCCATAAGGAATATAAACATGTATCTTTGTCATACACCCAAATTATGTATCCATACATACTATGGTTTTGTTAGCTTACATCCATGATGTACTTAACCATATGCATAATCAACAGTCTGTGTATAGTTTCCATGGGTATATTTCACAGCCTACATACATCTCTATTCTAAAATCAGTCAACTCATGACTGTTCATAATCATTCTTATGTGACCCTCAAAGGCAAAATCATTTGCCTCTTATCATGACAACAGAGCATTCTTGCTCATTTACTCTTTCATTTATTTTCACTAGTCTTTCCTGAGGGAATGGAGTGCATTCCCCTTATGCTATCATTAAAAACATAACTTTCATGACTCTTCAAAATGGAGTCAACCATGCAACCATGTTATCCACTTAATCTTGGCAAGTGCAATTCTTGCCTTACATATCACTCATCAAGGCAGCCATACTATTCCTTTAGTAAACATATATCTATGCATCATGCATATGCATAATTTACACATGGACCTATCATACTTCTATATCGTCCTCCAAGGATATTGTTTCCATCCTTATCACAAACCTCATAGTGACACACAACCCTGGGCTTTCCTCTTAGTTGTGATCTTGGAGTCATTCACATGACATCCACATGTAAGTTGAATCAGACATAGTCATAACTATGTTCCCTTTCTATACTATAACAACTAGCAAGAAAACACTCTTGCCTCAACCTCCATGGAACATTACCCAACATATAAATACAATCTGGGCAGTTATAACCATGCCCAAGGTAACAAAATCAGCCAATTTAGCTTCCAACTATATCTATATGGCCACCATCCACTACTGGATGTCAATGTGACCCATTGGGCTTCTAGAAATGCCCCAACACTTCCTTTACCACATTCAGGATCAACATTTAGTCAACCATTTTATCTTAATTTTAACAATTTAATGTCTAATACCATTTGGTCTTAATCCCTTAAAGCCCAAATGCAATTTCGAATTATGTTACTTACCAAGTATCCTAGTTTAGAAATCCAAATTATCTTTAGGTCAAGATCGGTCTTGACCATTACACCTAGAATTATTCATTTTGTTCAGTACAGTCAGGGATGGAGGCCACTCTCCTCCTCCCACAAGAACTCTGGTAGATTAGTTTCCTATCCACCAAGCAAGGGAGGCTATTGTTATTTCTCACTCAATCACTCTATATTTCTACAACTATGTTTATCAGCTTGATTGGAAAAAACCCTGTCCAACAAGTCCCGTACCTAGAAACCAAATTTGTTTCTTAGTCCACTTGAAACTTGAGAGTTGTGCATATTCTCCTTTTTCAGGGAATGGTCACCATAATCATTCCTCTGATCGTGAGGGGTTATATGCCTATACAGGGTTTAACCCTTCATTAAAGCAGTAATCATTACTGCTACAGATCCTTTCCATTCGTTCACATTGCTATTTTAGTTTAAATATTAGTGTTCTTCAGCATAATCCCATTCCTGTAGGATCAACTTTCATTTCCCAAGAAATTCTAGGCTCCCTTTGTCACAGACTAGCATGGTTCAATATCGTTGGGGTAAAGTCCCAAATGTATTTTAAATCTACATCCTTCTACTCAAGGAACTTATGCAGATGATTTATGTTTGACAGTAATATTCTCCACAGGCTCATCTTAGCCTTGGTAACCAAATCTTACGACTGTACAACAATGCGTACAATTGCACAGTGAAGTAAACTTCTTTATTTGGGAACATTAGCAACATACAGTGTCGATTTACAAAACATCTATCAACGGTAAATGATCTCATTCCTTTCTTTAGTTGAGGTTTTCTAAGCCTCTTAGGAATGCAGTAAGATAGGGTGTTACCCCTTAAATTTCTCCAAAAATATTTTCATACGACTCGTGCATGAGCCCAAGTAGGCCAAGTGTTGTTTCCGAGCTCTGATACCAATTTGTAACACACCCATGGTGGTGCGTAAAAATTCCATTCTTCTTAAGAGAATCAATACCCTTATACGAGGTCTCTATTCCATTATGCTCTTCCAGATCATTCTAGCCATGGTCTCCATGCTCCTAACTGAGCTCGGAGCTGGAAGATATCCTCTCCCAAGTTCTTTGGGTTCTTCCACCCCTCTCTACTTGCATATGACTGTGGGCTATGAAAAGACGCCAAAACAATAGGCATCAAGACAACCACTATGTGAATCCTCCGGAGTGGCAAATCTTCAAAGTTCCAAATCCAACACTGCGTGTCGTTGGGGATTTCGACGACCCTGATTCACTTAGGGACTTCAATGTTTGGGAGTCCCAGACACTCACACAACATTTTCTCCCAAAGTACTTCATACCCAGAGTTCTAGATAAAACGGCATGTGTCTGTTTTAAATCAACGGCTCAGGTTCTTTTCGGGACTTCGACATTTGGGAGCTTCGGACGTTATTGTAGCCTTTCTTCCCATAACATTTTCTTCAGGAGTTAAGGATCATGCATCATGCATCTTTTTCGATCAAAGGTCCTGGTTTACTTCGGGACTTCGATGTTCGGGAGTTCCGAACGTTGCAACAATATGTTCTCCTAAAGTACTCTCTTCTGGAGTCAAGGATAGTGCACCACAGGTCCTTCTTGTTTGGTGGTGGGGATCCACTTTGGGTGAGCCTCTGCTCCACATTGCTTTATTCTTGCTTCTGAAGTACGTGATCTGTTAACGCATGTCTCTCGCAAATCGATGACCATGAATCACTTCGGCTATTCGGGCTTCGGGAGTTTCAAACACTCCAATGCCTTTCTCCTCTGAAGTGGATGTCTTCCAAAATGGAAGATATGTTGACACCTATCCTCAGCTATTGGATGACTCAAGTGAACTACGGCTCTTCGACCTTCGAAATTTCTGGTCCAACACAACCCCTTCTCTCCCAGAGTGACTTCACCCGAAGTCAACGATATGTCGATGCGTGTCTCCCACATATCGACAATTGCAAATCACTTCGGCTCTTCGGGCTTTAGGAAGTTCAACCTCTCCACACTCGTTTTCTCCCGTAGTAATTTCACCCAAATTCGATGGATTTCCACCATGTATCCTCTCTCTCATATCGATGGTACAAATTGACTTTGTCGCTTCACAGATTTTCAAAGGAACTCATGACTAAATGCCTCTTAATACTCCAGTGTGTGCCACTCTGAGTGGGACACCTAGCATCATCATCACTTGACACATGGGTCTCCATATACTCTCGATGAAATACCCACATTCCCATGATTGAATGGTCGAGAAGAGTCCCGAAGGATCCATAGATCCACGATCCACATTACTTCACTACTTCGTCCTTCAAGGGTTTTGGCGTTACTAAGCCTCTATTCTCCTGAAGCGGTCAATGCTAGACTGACTACTTCATAAATATGACGGCCGGGATGGCTCCCAGGAATCCTCAAATCTAAGGCCCAGATTAACTTCGAGACTTCAGGGATTTTACCTCCCTTACGATGAACTCGCTCAATTCGCCGAAATTGTGAATTCCAAAGGAATCAAGGGGTTAACTCCCACCCTCTTTCCCATATCCAATGGTCACAACAAACCGTGGCTCTTCCTGAACATATCTCATTCGTTTTTCTTCTAGACAAAGGAACCTTCCCTTTTGACACTTCAATCTCGCTATTCTTTCTGAGATTTGTTGGCTTTGAAAGGATTAAGAGCTCTGTGTTGTTTCTCTTGAACTTAACACTCAGAAGAATTCTTTTGCCTCCCTTGCACTCATTCATCAACTCTAGAACTTAAGAGGTTCTTGGTCATTTCCTGCCTCACAAAGAGCCTGTGCATAAGTGCACTACCTCTCCTTATCTTAATAGACTCCTTCCTCCAAGAGACTCACAACGACTGGGAGTGTTGACATCCACACATGAAACTATGCCCAGGGTCGACGAACTCACAATTCATTTATTTTAACTTGAGCCACCATAGAGCTCAAACATTTACATATACAAGCCAGATAATTCCTTCCATGCTTAAATACACAATCAAGAAAAATTAAAGGGATATAATATAACCATTTAGAAAATATGCACATCCTTGAAACATTCATAGGATATCCAACTTTAATTTCCAGTTACAATTCAATTACATAGGATATGAGAATACTTATCTATTACAGGTTGCAACCAACTAACTGACTGTGGGTGTGTGCCTTTCCACCCAACCATAGGCTCAGAGGCATTCATCCTTAGCACTCTATCCACCCTCATGCCAAGCCATGATATCACTAGGGAACTATTTCATCTCTCAGAGACCTTCTCTCTGTCACAGTATCCCTGCAAGGTTTATCAGATGCTTCCTCAATATCAAGCTCACCTTCGGATCCTTCAGGCCATGTTTTCTTCACTTCCTTTTGGTTCGCACATCTCCTTCCGATCTAGTGCTCTTGTATAGAGTGTCTTTTCTTGTTGCCCCTTTCCTTACCGTATTAGTGTATTTATCTTACCTTCCTTCTTTAGGAAGTTTTTCGACCTATCCTATTCCTTTTGGAAGAAGGAAGCTCTGGTTTGTAGGTCTCTGTGGTACTTTAGGCTCACAACCCATGTTTCCATTCATGGGGGTGGTTGATTATTCAACCACCAGTCCTTTCCTTCATTAACTAATTCTTTCCTCTAGATATATCATGGATCGTACTTCAAGGATTCATCCCCCAATAGTCAGTTATGGGCAATTTAACAATAATACATTTACATCATCCACATGCCTTAGCATGGTAATCCTATTTTATGATTAATTACAAGCTACGGTAAGCATGGGTGTTACAATCGAATTAAATGAAGACCTAGTGGGGAGCATGCGAACAAGGGTTGAAACTGTCATGTACATTTTAAAATCTGGGGTGATGTCACTTGTGTCATCATCCCGACACCTCTTGCCAGTTGTCACCTAATCAGGTCTCTTTTGCAGAGAAGTCCAGACTTCTACTGGTAAGGAACCTTTTGTAACATGCTTTAGATATTTTCCACCTTCACCCTTAGATGTTGTGTATGGATAACAAGGCGGAGTGAGGGAGGACCTCATAGGAGATGCATTAAAAGAAAATAAAATTGTTGATAAGATCATGCAGATTCATTTGCAAGTTCAAGAGACACTGAAGAAATCGCAGAAAAAGTACAAGGCTAGAAATGAATAACATAGAATAGAAAGAACATTTAGAGTGGGAGACATAGTATGGTTACAACTAAATAAGGAAAGGCTACATGGTCTTGGTAAGAAGATCAAAGATTTTTGGTATGGTCCTTTTGAGTTATTGGGAAAGGTAGGAGATAATTCCTACAAACTAATTCTACCCCCATACATGTGCATTTATTCAGTAGTGAATGTGGATAATCTCAAACTCTATAATCCTTCCATGTTGCATCATCGGGAGGAGTAGGTCCTACCTTCCACAGAGGGATTAGCACTATATGCTAAGGAAAAGTAAGTAGAGGACATAGTTTTTCAAAAGCTATCCAGAACTATAAGACAGGGGCAACATGACCTTTGGAAGACCAGTTTGAAAGGACAACTTCCAAGAGAAACAAAGTGGTACTCCACGAAGAAGGTAGAGGGAAAATCTCGTCACTTCATTTTGTAAATATTTTGGGGACCAAAAGCCTCCCTAAATGGGGAGGTATGATCCAGATTCAATCATTATATTATTTGGCATCTATCTCAATACCTTTAAAGTGGAAATAATTGGAGGAATCAACTTGCAAGGCCATTTTAGTGGCAGTGCCTAGTTTGGAATATTGGGGTTTGGAACTTTCCAAAGCCATTTGAGTCATTAATTAGAATTTTTGGGGGTTTTGGTGTCCAAAAAAATGTTTCCTTACCCTTGACGGTATTCTCACTTCGAGACCTTTCGAACGGTGTAGACCATACGTCATTTGGAGTGCTATGCAAAAGTTATTCCTCCCACAATTTGACCTGCTGTGTTGACCACCATGGTACAAGAGGATTCCACGTCAATTCCCATTACTCATGCATATGAGGCTAGCCTCGTATGTAATTTCAATAAGATTCTAGAAGGTCAAAAAACCTATCACAATTGAGGGTTTAGGAAGTTAAAAACATACCCCTAGATGGCTATGAAGCCACAAGGAGGAGAACTAGTTCCATTATTTTTCATTGTATCTTGTTTCATAGATGAGAAAAACATATGAGAGTGGTGTTATGTGAGCATAATATTGGAGGAGAGATTATTTAGCAGCCATATAGACCACAGTTCAAAGGCAACTCCATAGAGAGTGTCTCTTTCTTTGTACTTGCATCATTTCTATACCAGAGAAAAGAGAGAAGAGAAACCTCACCTTCTGGCTGGGTTTTCTCCCATATTGGGTTTTCCAGGTCATATCTTGTGTTTATTTGTGGATGGTGAGATTTTATTTTACTGTTCTCTATTTTTCACATTTTATCTTTTTCATGCATAAGTATTATGGATATCTAAAGGAAAAATAATCTCAATAGTAAAGTTTTCAGTATTTTATTAGATTTAGTATGATGAACTGTTCCAGTGGAATATCCATGACAACTTACAGATAATTCCTCTTCCCACATGAGAAATATCCACAAGAAAAGGGGCAATGATCCCTTATCGTAGGGATGGGAATTCAATGATAATTAAAATAAACTTTAATGCAACTCTGACTATGCACATGCTAACCATTTAATATATATGACTTTTTACCTGAGTGAGGTGACGACTAATTAGTTTATAATTGTTTATTCTTTCAGACAATCCAACCAAATTTAATGAATGTTAATCTTAATAATGATATCTTATGTTCATATAGTATAGTTTCCAATTCCACCCAATTAACATTAGCATATTTGGCCCATTTTGCTATGATTGTTTCGATGCTATTGTGATGTTATGTCATTGATATGGCGACGAATATGGAGTCTCTAAAACGTCAGTTTAGGTGATGTGGCATTTGTGACGAACTTGATCAAACGTCGCACAAGCAACGATATAGGCAAACAATCTCAAACCAACTTTTCATCTAAATTGCGACAACAACTTTTATAGTTAAATTGATGCATCAATAGAAGTCGTCGTCGCATATTCGACGACAACTTTTTTTTCTTTATGTAGCTACACCAACACAACAATAGAAGTTGTCGTCGCATATTTGACGCCACTTTTCATTGTTTATATAGTTGAACCGTCGCATCAATAGAAGTTGTCGTCGCCTATTCGACAACAACTTTTTGTTTTTTATGTAGCTAAACCGAGTTATCAATAGAAGTTGTCGTCGCCTATTCGATGACAACTTTCCATTGTTTATATAGCAAAACCGTTGCATCAATAGAAATTGTCGTCGCATAGGCGACGACATCTTTTCGTTGTTTATATAGCAAAACCGTCGCATCAATAGAAACTGTCGTCGCATAGGCGATGACAACTTTTCACTATTTATATAGAAAAATCGTCGCATCAATAAAAGTTGTCGTCGGATATGCGATGACCAAAATTTATTTAGAAAAAAAATAAAAAAATATTTTGGGCATCAATTTTGATATTAATATTAATATTAAATCCCAAAGGGTATTGCATGAGACCTGTATTGATTTCACAAAGCCTTGGGACTTCTTTGATGGAGCTTATCAAGGCTCTCCAAAAATGTGTGGGGATGGAGTCA
>ML809015.1:101977-116901 GCA_009831015.1 Picea engelmannii
GCATAAAATAATGAGAAAGGACGTTGTATACCTTGGAATGATCAGATGAAATGATAGTATAAGTCAAAATGCAGGTGATGAAGGGTAAAATAATAGCAAAAAGTATGGGCAAAAAGGGTACAATATGTGGTCCTAACATCTATCAAACAACTTCAATCAACAACAGAGCATTCATTTTGGCTAAATCAAACAACTCAAATCCATACCAAATCAATCAAATCAATTAAAATATAATCGAAACTAAACTGGGAAACAGAATTCCATTCAGTCAAAGCAAGGCAAAGTATACAATGTAACGAAACCAATCAATGCTGAACAGAGCTATTCAAAACAAATTTGAATCGTTATATAAACTCATACTATTTACAAAAATGATTGATATTACACATACCTGTGTGACGATGAGGCTATCCAATTATGCTAGCTTAGAATTCACCACAGCCATGGCCGATTCCACATTTTTAAACAAAATGGAGCTTGTCGTTCTTTGTTTCTTATCAGTGGTCTGTAGCTCATCCTTTTGACGGGTAAGCCATGTAACCTGGTCCTCCAAATATTTAATCTTTGACTGTAGCATCCGCACATCGAGATAATATCTCTCTAACCACGAACTACATTGATCACAGGATGGCACAGTAGGTTGAGGCAAAGCAGGAGAGGCTTTGGATGAATGATCGGGGGTTTCACAAGGAAGCTTAATGCCTGGTTAGTTAGGGTCGTTTTGTAGGCAAGGTGGTAGGTTTGACATGAAGTCATACGAGGGTTCGGCGCACAGACCTTTCGAATAGGGATATTCACTAGCCAAGAAACGCTCCACTTCCGAGTCGGAGTCTTCACTTAATACGATAGGGTCAGGGTTGACAGGAGGTTTTGGCTTGTTCCTCGCCATCCGAGAAATTAGACGGGCATTCTCTTTGCCTTTGGCGTTTGCAGTGGGTTTGGCTTTAGGCTTCTTTCCCACATGCTTAACATTCTCGACATCCTTGGTCACAGAGTGGGGTAGGTCGATAGGTGAGTCAGGTAAGGGTTTAGGTAATAGAATACTGTAGGGTACCGGGGGTACATTCTTGTCTTCGCTCACCACAAGTTTGTCAACCTGTGGTGGGTTCGAATCCTCAAAATCATTGCGAGAAAGAAAATCATTCCAACAGTCTCCGTGTAACCCCAAATGACAGACGATAATAATTTTAACCAGCCCATAGTGAAAAAGGATGCTATCAGCCTGGTTCCTTTTGTATTTCTTAGACATTTTAAATAGGATTTTGTGCAAGTAATAAGGCATAGTAAGCTCAAAACCCATGAAAACCATAAGCAAACGAAGGTGGTGTAAGAAAACAAACCTGTACCGACCCTCGCAGGTGATAAACTATTTGATTATCATCAGCAAATCATGCCAATGTTGTTTCAGCATGGTCACAGGAAAACCCTTATCATAGGAGCTAACCTTACGCAACTGGAAGAGCAGAGTCCAAGGGACTTCTTCCACTTTGCAATTCTTGGACCATCGTTGTCCAGTGGCAGGAAAACTCGTAGCTAAACTGAGAAATTGCTCGTCAATTTGCAATTGAACATCCCCGACCTTGGCCCGACGACCATCAAAGGTTAAAGCGAATTACCGAGCAACGCAGAGGTTAAAACCATCGAATTTCTGTATAAACAGAAGCCATCCAACTTCCTCAAGGTCACTGCGGGCACTGTCGAACATCAACAAAACCTGGCTGCCATTTGGTTCAGCCCTCACAACTGGAGCCATGGTGCAAGCACATGGTAAGGGTTTGGCTTGAAAACACCAGCGCACAGGAGTAGAGTCATTCGTTCTATCCACTATGAACGATCAAAGGGGAAGCATTAATGTGCGCATGCGAGGGTGGTGGAATCACTTACCACCATGCATAATAGTAATGGAAAAGTACAACCGCCAATTAATCCTATGTTCAATCAATCATAACATAGTTCAAACCATAATATTCGTATAACCAAAGAATCAAATGATGAGTAATATGTCGCCGCGCCATTAACCATAGATTTTCAAACCACGAATATTCCATGTGAAATCAAACCCAAAAGTTAAACCAACGCGCCATTGCATAAATGTTTAATCAAAGGTTTTAAAACATTGTGACAATCAATTTCATAAAATTGACAAGCCAAGAGCTATATAAATTTGAACATAAGGATCACATTATATATATAAAAACAAAAATAAACCATGACCCCTACGTAATTCAATGACTAGGCAAGTCTCAAAAATATAAATCAGAGATTGAAATTAGTAAACTTCTTTCAAACAACAAAAATTTCCAACATAAATATCAGTTTCAGAAATATATCATTGATGTTTGTACAAACTTTCAGAAGTTATTTCAGTGAAGAAATTTTTCTATGGTCTTTGTCTGAATGACTCAGTGCACAGGTATGCATATTTTTCAAAAAACAGAAAAAACTGATCAATTCAAATCAAAATCAAAATAGAAAGTAAACGAAAAATACAAACAAAAGAAATATTTACATAATATACAAGGGTAGTTATCAGGCAAAGTATCTTTTCAGGGCTTGGCCATTCACTGGATAGGTGTCAAGCTGCCCTTCAAGATTCTGTAATCGAAAGGAACTAGGACCCAACTTTTCAGCAATTAGAAATGGCCCAAGCCATAAGTTTTGAAACTTGGTGTGCTCACCCTTCCCTTCGTGTGGTTTGTCCCACTTCAAGATGAGATCGCCTACTTCAAAACTCCTATCAGAAGCAGAATTAGAATCGAACCAACTTTTAATCAGTTGTTGATGTTGATCTAATTTATGCTTAGCTTGGGTTCTTTCTTCTTCTAACTTCATCAAAGCGTTAATGCGGCTTTCTAAAGGGGGACAATCTTCTTCTTGGACTTTTTGTGACAATTGAAGCAAAGGAAGAAGAATGTGAGGTGGCAGAATGGCTTCTTTTCCATAAACGAGGAAAAAGGGGGAGTTACCTATAGCATCTTTGGGTGTTACCCTATCATCCCACAGTGCATTCAGCAGTGCATTATGCCAGTTCTTGTGATTTTCAGCCACGCTTCTCTTGATAATTTTGATCAAGTTCTTGTTTGTTGATTCTGCTAAGCTGTTGCCCTGGGGGTAGTAACTAGCAGAATACTTCAGTTTTATTCCTTTCTCCAAAGCGAACTCACTCATCTCTAGAGAAGAAAAGTATGAAGCGTTATCAAATACTAGACAATCAGGGATACCGAAACAAGTAATGATATTCGAGTTCAGAAAAGCAATCACCTGACTTGTGTTAACAGTTCTTAGCGCGACAGCTTCCGACCATCGAGTAAAGTAATCAGTGGCTGTCACAATATACTTGTGCTGTTGTGAGGATGGAGGGTTAATAGGACCTATGATATCAAGGCCCCATTGCTGGAAAGGAGAATCGACTGAAACGGGTTGCAAGGGGAAGGCTGGTTTTTGCAACCGCCCTGATGCTTTTTGACAGATAATACATTTACGACACAAGGCATGGGCGTCCCTAAAAAGTGTGGGCCAGTAGTAACCGGCTCTTAAAACCTTATGAGCAGTGGTGTTGCCACCGAAGTGACCACCAACTTCTCCTGCATGCAACTCAAGCAAGACTTTTTCTGCTTCGTCTTTTTTGAGACAACGCATCAGTACGTCGTCGAAATTCTGACGAAACAGTATACCATTAACTAGATGAAAGGAGGCAGAATTTAGTCTCAACGCTCTTCTCTTGGCGGGGTCAAGGTGACGGGGTGCTGATCCATGTTCAAGACAAAATCTAATATCGTCGTACCAAGGACTTATGAGGTTTTGTGTGCAACAAATCAAACTTGGATCGCGTTGTTCTAGGTTTGACGTATCACTATCTTCTCGCTGTCCTATTTATGAATCAACAACCAACTTACACAACCCTTGGCCTCTCATGATCTGTGCTAGGGTGATCTCTAAGTCATACTCCTGCAAGGAGGTGACCCAGTTGGCTCTTTTCTCTCCTAACTCCTTTTGCACTAACAAGTTCCTTACGGCAGGGTAGGGGACAATGACTTTCATCCTTGACTTCAAAAGATAGGACCGAAAATGCTTAACTGCTTTGAAAACAGCATAGGCTTGTCGGTCAACCGCTGGGTAGTTAAGTTCAACACCTTTGAAAGAAGAGCTCATAAAGGCGATGGGTACTTCGTTGCTCTCGGAATTCTTCTGAGTTAGGACTGCGGCATAGGAACGATTAGAGGCAAAAGTATAGAGTGTAAAATCTTGAGAGAAATCAGGGCTCATGAGAGATGGAGCGTCTATTATGGCCTTCTTTATGTCATTAAAAGCTTGATTTTTTGTGGGTCCCCAGTGATATTGGGTGTCTTTCTTAATCAAGTTCTAGAGAGGCCTGACCATTTTAGAGAAACTGGGGACAAATCTTCTCACGAAATTAATCTGGCCTAGGAAAGACTGCATGGATTTTTTGGATGTAGGTGGGGGAAGTTTAGTGATGACTTGAGTCCTCTCAGGGTCAATAATTATTCCATCACTAGACACAATGAATCCTAGGAGTTTACCCTGTTCTACTGCAAAGATGGACTTTTTGGGGTTTAAGGAGATGCTGTATTTATGACATCGTAGCAGAACGGCTCGTAAGTGAGCTAGATGATCGTCTTTGTTTTTAGAATACACGGTCACATCATCTAAGTAAACTACTATGGAGTGATTGATCAAGCCTCTAAAAGAAATGTCCATTTCTCTCTGAAAGGTAGCACCAGCATTAATCAATCCAAAAGGCATTTTGCGATAAGCATAAGTGCCCCACGGGGTACGGAAGGTAGTTTTGAGATGGTCTGGAAGAGACATCAAGACTTGGTTGTATCCAGAGAAACCATCCAGTAAGGATAGCCTCTCGAAACTAGATACTTGTTGAAGGATTTGTTCCATGGGAGGGACAGGATAATTATCTTTGTCAGATTCTTGGTTGAGGTTTCGGAAATCGACACAAAGTCGAATTTCCCTGTTTTTCTTCCGAACTGGGACAAGGTTGGATACCCATTGCGTGTGTCTAACAGGAAAAATTATTTTAGCACTTAGGAGTTTATTCAATTCTTTTTGAACGGTCGGTTCTAGTTTAGGATGCATTTTCCTCAGTTTCTGTTGGAAGGGTAAGGTTTGGGGCTTCATCGGGATGACATGCTGTATAATATTAGGATCGAACATTTTAATATCATCGTAAGTCCATGCAAAGACATCCTTGAATTATTTAAATAATTTAACAAAAGAAACTTTTTCTTGCTTAGAACATCCCAAGCCTAGATTGATACACTGAGGATTTTCACTAGTCCCTAAATTGACTTTTTCATAAGATAATGAGGAACTATTGGTTTTGCAATTGACCATATTTTTAAATTTACCTTCAAAATCATAGAACTTTTCTAATCTAACAACAGATTTGGGTATGAAATTTACCATGTCTGATGGAGCTTCAGGAGATTTCAGATTAGGTATTACCGTAAAGTCGTGCAAATTCTCGTCGTGCGTTTGTTCATCTATCACTGTGCCTTGAAATGTTTCTTCCATGTGCAGAAAGTTAATGATCTGTTGATCATCGTCAAATACTCTCCAGTTTGGAATATTGTCAGGAACAGATGGTCGAAACAATAGCTCCATGGAGAATGCGTTTAGGGATAAGCCTTCTACAGGAAGAAGTTTAGAGGTTACATTAGCTAGTAGATCTGCTTCAGCATTGTTTAATCTAGGAATGGAATTTATATTAAAAGAAGAAAATTTGTTCATTAAACTCCATACCTCATACTGGTAACTTTTGAGATGCGGGGAAAGATAGTGTATAGAGTCTCTTACCTGTCTGACCACTATTTCAGAGTCACGGAATACAACCAGATTTTGAATGTTCATGTCCAAGGCTTTTCTGAGACCTTGCAGTAAAGCCTCATATTCCGCGATATTGTTCGTACATTCAAATTCTAGTATACAAGCCATTAATGTCTTATTACCTGCCGGATCAATAATGATGCAGCCTACACCAGCTCCTTCTTTAGACTTAGAACCATCGAAATATAGAGACCAAATTTGATTTCCATCAGGCTCATGGAACTGTGGTATAGAAGCTGTTGGTTGCACATATGCTATGATCTCGGATTGTTGTTGTGGATTGTTGATTGGTGAAACTTTAGCCATGAAATTTCCGAAGAAGGTGTCCATCCCTTGGACTTCAGGTGAATCAGCAGGGGGTGTGTATGGTTCATTAGGGTCGTTCAAATCTGTGACCGTGAACTTAAGGTAATGCTCACGATTCACCCTGATCTTGTTGGGCTTACCATTCTCTGGAAGCCATAAATGAGACCAGTCCGTCGCAAAGTAACCATGTAGCTTCTCCGACCAGTCCCTGCTCAAAAATAGTCCATACACTTCTGGAATATCCACCACAATTATATCAATAACCTGATGAACCTTTGGGTTAGACGATAATCTAATCAATACATTTTTTAGTTCACCTATAACTTTAACATTTGTTCGATCAAGTTGTATGATTTTCAAAGAAGATGGTTCTACTTCAAAATTAATCTTTTGGCAGACAGACCAAGGCATCAAATTTGATGATGCTCCTAAGTCAACCATACAATTATGCACATTTCTGTTGAAGATTTCAAAAGTTAAAAGAAAGGGAGGTACATTCTTGCGAGTGCTTAGAGTAGTAGCTTGTGGTTTCTTACTCGCAGTTTCTAATGCTACTTTATCTACATTATTCACATTATTTACATTATTATTTACAGGAGTTACAGGAAGGCTTCCTTTGTCTTGAGGATCAGGATTGTTTTTAGTGGAAGTCTTCTGTGGCACTTTGCTTTGGACAACCTTGTTACCATTTGAGTTAGCATTCTTGCCATTTTCTAAAATATTTTGAAACATCTTCTGTAACAAAAATGGAAACTTCAACAACTCATAAATAGAAATGTTAGCCCTTAATTTTTTAAGATCTTCAACAACATCATAATCTAATTTAGGTCCAGCATTACTCTGTTTAGTTTCTACTGATTTAGATGGCTTTGGAGGTGGAGTTGTAGTGTTCTCGGCAGGAGGTTTGTTTGATGTCTTACTCCTAGTGTTGTAAGGGTGAACAGTCTCGAAGTTAGCTTGAAAGATGCTATCTGAGAAGTGTCCAAAGATGTTTGGAGAAGACTCTTCTTCTTGAGCTGTTTCCTGCTCGACTTCCTCTTGAGGGATTTCACGAGAAATCAAGTTATCTTGGGCTTCTAGAATTGTCTGAAGAGCGCATTGTAAACTTTCTAGGTTCAAACCTTCGGGGTTTGGGTTAGGTCGATTGGTAGGAAAAGGCTTTCGGAAAGGGGGTTTGTAGGGTCCTTTACTCGAGGAAGCTTCTTCAGTCGACCTTTTTAAATCTATAACTTGATTAGACAATTTTTGTACAAATTTAGTTAAATTTTCCAAATCAGAGTTCTTAGGTTGTGTTTTGCTTTGTGTAGGTCTGGGGAGAATTTCAATCTTATTTTTGGAAGAAGAAACAGTCTCAGTTTCATTGCTAGAAGAGTCCTTAAGGCTAAGTATGTCTTTTTCAATATGAGCAGCCTCTTCGAAGGCTTCTAACAACGTGGCCTTTTTAGAACGTTTGACCCAAATAGATATACTTTGATGTAGAGCTTTAGTGTAGTAAGCTATTACAAGACTCTCGGCAGGCATAGAATCTGCAGGGATTCGATTTTTAAGCGTTAAGAATCTTTGATTGAAATCTTCAACTTTTTCTTTTGGGTTCATTTTTAAGCTTGAAATATCCATGACTAAGACTTCTGGAGGTTTACCATCTCCAAATTTTTCCAAAAAGCATGAATCAAACTTTTCCAAAGACACTATTGTATGGGGCTGTTGGGAAAAGTACCAAGTGGATGCATTACCCTCAAAAGTATAAGGGAACAACCTACAGACAACGTCTTCATGTTCAACATTATGGAGTCTGATGGCTAACATAAATTTTTTGATATGATCTTCAGCTATCTGTTTTGAATCGGGATCAAACTTGGGAAGCCATTTCTTCGGGTGCTTAGGTAAAGGGTTCTAGGCTACAGGTATAGCTACAACATCTTGGTCCAACCAGGGTCTAGCAAGGTTGTTCTGATTTTCCATTGAGGTAGTAGGTGTGGAAGGCTGAGAAGGTGAGTTGCCTTCATCTGAAGAGGAATCTCCTCCAGAAGAGGAAGGAGATGAGGGAGGTGGTGAAGGAGGTATCCTAGATCCTCCTGCAGCAGGATTTATGTTTGGATCTGTAGGATTCACAGTGAGGTTAATGTCACCTAACTTTTCTCTGATATGAGAGAAGTCTAAAGGTTGACCCCACGGACGGTTTGGTTGCCTAAGACGAGCTAAGGCACTGTGTGTCTTAATAAGAGACTGACGGATAATCTCTTGGGTATCACCACCTGTAGGATTAGGGGTTGCTGGCTCAACTGTGATCTGCGGATCTTCGGTTGAAGTAGTTGTTGTTTGAGGGGGAATATTATCTTGTCAATGGATTCTAGTCACTATAGGTGATCGATTAGTGGGGGGAGGAGTCTTGCGACCACCTCGTGCCATTAATTAAGTTCAGGCCCTCCTTCTAGCACCATTTGTTGATGGGCGAAATTGTTCGTCCGTCAATTGAGAGAGTGGAACCGGTCTGGGGTTGTCTAAATAACCCAAGTCGTTTGGAATGAACCACCCTAACAGGTTTAACGGCTCCGTTGGCCGCTCTAAGGTCCTAAGAAAAAACAAAGAGAAAACTAACCTAAACTAACTAATCTATCTAAAACAAATAAAACTAACTAAACTAACTAAAACTAATAAAACAAACTAAAACTAAAAACAAGAAACTAAACTAACTAAAAGACAAACTAATACACTAATCTAATTGAAACAAACTACTAAATAAACTAAAACTAATTATAAACTACTCTAACTATTCTATATACTGACTACTAATTACTATTACACTAACTCTAATAGTTAATCGTCTAACTACCAGTTATAATACAGCTTATTCACAAATATACAATATCCACAACTGGCAGATTTAAATAAAACCTGCAAAACTCATATGCTTTCTGTCCTAAGACAACCAGAGATATTTTTTATTTTTTTGATTTTATGAATAAGAAATAAAATTTACTAAAATTAAACGATCTAATATATTTACTGAAATTAAACAATCTAATATACTAACTCTAACTAAACTAATGTCTGAACTAAACTACTAATAAAAACAGTAAACAGACAAGCGACTAACTGACCTAGAGGCACTCCTAATTTGTCCTACGTATGATGACTTCAAAGCTGGTCGGAGGCAGTGAACTCACACTAGTTAATCCAAAATCTTCTCGTAAACGATAAGCTGTGCTGCTCTTTGAATTGTTAACAGGACAAACAAGACATAAAAAATCATAACAATTATATGATTTATAAATCTCTGCAATAAGGGAAACTTGTTATGCAAAAACTTATATTTAATAATTCAACTCATGAAGAAGAGAAATCTGTCATTCACAAACTGAACTAATCAATAACTATGTTTTTTAAATTCTTGGAAGAAATCAGATATGGATTACAGTGATTAAAATTATATCATTTGCACATGATTAAGATAGCTAAAGTAGTCATTAACCAGATACAAATTGATATACACAACATGAAACAAAATGTTGATATGATGAGAAGCTAAAGCTGTAACAAAACACCAAATTCTGCCTCAGTCTGTATTAAAACTCCATATCCTTGTTCTCCCATGAATGAGGATGGACATTATTACAAAAATCATAAGTATATATAAGTCTCTCCACAGGGTAAAACCTCCCGGTGGATAATATCAAACTGTTTTACATAATCTGGGAGATATCCCAAAATCAACTAAACTAGGAAACTAAAATGCAAGTGAAATCTTTGAAATATCCCCTAACTGCTCATCAAATCCACTACAAGTTCGAATTTATCTGCAATAGACCAAAAATATCAAGTTAGAAAGGTATTTCATCAACAAAACAATAAGAACTTGATTCTACAGACATAGCTACATAATCATTTGATTCTGTAGCTAGTCTAAAATAGCATACAGGATCAGAATATAAATCAAATCAAATCTTTTTAAAACAATCAAATCCAATTTTCTTTCAATAAACATTAAAAATGAATCACTAATGATTCAAATGATTTTATCTTTCAATATAAAACATAATCAAAAGTGATTTAATCGAAACAGGGGTAAGGATACTCTGTTTCATTTTACCATAAAATCGGGTCAAACAGTAACAAGATTGTTTCATATCAAATGAAATCCATAGTGAGACATATCATGTGTGATACGATCTAATCCAACACAACCAGAATCCATTCGTTATATCTATAATAATGTAGCATAAGATTCATGTTGTTTTAATTAAATACAAAGATGGAAAGACTGTTACGATTATGGGTAAACATAACAGCATCAACCAAAATTCACCATAGATTTCGATCGCTGAGCATTTCATAGTTAACAGACATGATCAATTAATAGTGATCGCAACCATTATAAAGTCGACATAAATGATAATCATAAACTGGGCAACAATCGAAACAAATCATGACTAAGTTTAATATAGAATAATAGTGAATCCAATCTTGTTTTACAAATCAACTCGTAACTGAATATTCATTGCCATTACAAATCCAACCGATAATAGGGTCGATCTAACAGTAGACCAAAATGAATTAACCAACTGGGTTTCATGAATTGAATCCATTCACGATTTGGGTGAATTTGTACAGAATGATTTTAAAAAAAATCCAAACTGTATTCGAGTTGTTCGAAAACCATATGGACATAAAACCGTAACAGTTGACCATATCACAATTGTTACCAATCATATCATATACATTATAACGAAATCAAAACGAAATGCGATTGTGTTTAGAATCGAAATATGAGAAACAGCTTGTGTCTATCAAACAACTTCAATCAACAACAAAGCATTCATTTTGGCTAAATCAAACAACTCAAATCCATACCAAATCAATCAAATCAATTTAAATCTAATCGAAACTAAACTGGGAAACAAAATTCCATTCAGTCAAAGCAAGGCAAAGTATACAATGTAACGAAACCAATCAATGCTGAACAGAGCTATTCAAAACAAATTTGAATCGTTATATAAACTCATAATATTTACAAAAATGATTGATATTACACATACCTGTGTGACGATGAGGCTATCCAATTATGCCAGCTTAGAATTCACCACAGCCGTGGCCGATTCCACATTTTTAAACAAAATGGAGCCTGTCGTTCTTTGTTTCTTATCAGTGGTCTGTAGCTCAGCCTTTTGACGGGTAAGCCATGTAACCTGGTCCTCCAAAGATTTAATCTTTGACTGTATCGTCGACACATCGAGATAATATCTCTCTAACCATGAACTACATTGATCACAGGATGGCACAGTAGGTTGAAGCAGAGCAGGAGAGGGTTTGGATGAATGACCGGGGGATTCACAAGGTAGCTTAATGCCTAGGTACTTAGGGTCATTTTATAGTCAAGGTGGTAGGTTTGACACGAAGTCATACGAGGGTTCGGCGCACAGAACTTACGAATAGGGATATTCACTAGCCAGGAAACGCTCCACTTCCGAGTCGGAGTCTTCACTTAATATGATAGGGTCAGGGTTGATAGGAGGTTTCGGCTTGTTCCTTTCCATCCGAGAAATTATACGGGAATTCTCTTTGCCTTTGGCGTTTGCAGTGGGTTTGGCTTTAGGTTTCTTTCCCACAGGCTTAACATTCTCGACATCCTTAGTCACAGAGTGGGGTAGGTCGATAGGTGAGTCGGGTAAGGGTTTAGGTAACAGAATACTGTAGGGTACCGGGGGTACAGTCTTGTCTTCGCTCACCACAGGTTTGCAACTTGTGGTGGGTTCGAATCCTCAAAATCATTGCGAGCAAGAAAATCATTCCAACAGTCTCCGTGTAACCCCAAATGATAGACGATAATAATTTTAACCAGCCCATAGTGAAAAAGGCTGCTATCAGCCTGGTTCCTTTTGTATTTCTTAGACATTTTAAATAGGCTTCTGTGCAAGTAATAAGGCATATTAAGCTCAAAACCCATGAAAACCATAAGCAAACGAAGGTGGTGTAAGAAAACAAACCCGTACCGACCATCGCAGGTGGTAAACTGTTTCATTATCATCAGCAAATCATGCCAACGCTGTTTCAGCATGGTCACGGGCAAACCCTTATCACAGGAGCTAACCTTAGGTGACTGGAAGAGCAGAGTCCAAGGGACTTCTTCCACTTTGCAATTCTTGGACCATCGTTGTCCAGTGGCAGGCAAACCCGTAGCTAAACTGAGAAATCGCTCGTCAATTTGCAATTGAACATCCTCGACCTTGGCCCGATAGCCATCAAAGGTTAAAGCGAATTATCGAGCAACGCAGAGGTTAAAACCATCGAATTTCTATATAAACAGAAGCCATCCAACTTCCTCAAGGTCACTGCGGGCACTGTCGAACATCAACAAAGCCTGGCTACCATTTGGTTCATCCCTCACGACTGGAGCCATGGTGCGAGCACATGGTAAGGGTTTGGCTCGAAAACACCAGCACACAGGAGCATAGTCATTCAGTCTATCCACTATGAACGATCAAAGGGGAAGCATTAATGTGCACATGTGAGGGTGGTGGAATCACTTACCTCCATGCATAATAGTAATTGCAAAGTACAACCGCCAATTAATCCTCTGTTCAATCAATCATAACATAGTTCAAACCATACTATTTGTATAACCAAAGAATCAAACAATGAGTAATATGCCATCGCGCCATTAACCATAAGTTTTCAAACCACGAATATTCCATGTGAAATCAAACCCAAAAGTTAAACCAATGCGCCATTGCATAAATGTTTAATCAAAGGTTTTAAAACATTGTGACAATCAATTTCATAAAATTGACAAACCAAGAGCTATATAAATTTTAACATAAGGATCACATTATAAATATAAAAACAAAAATAAACCATGACCCCTACGTAATTCAATGACTAGGCAAGTCTCAAAAATATAAATCCATATGCTCAATGCCTTACCAGTTTAATAAAATCAAGTTGCGCAATCAAAGTAAGAACGTCCAAATAGGCATAGTTCGAAAAATCCTTTCAACCACATAATGATAAACCAAACGTGAGTGCCATTCAGAATATCAATAAAAGACCATGACAGTTCAAATAACGATAGAGGAGTTTTCACGCTTACAGTCGTGAAAACTAAATGGAGACCAATTCGCAAGTGTCGCAAGAAATGAAAGTATCGTCTATTTGCAAAATGCGACGACAATTTGAAGTTCAGAAGACATAGGTGTAGGCAGCTTATAGGGCAATAGAAAAAATTGAATTGGCTGCCAACACAATCCTGAAGACATGGTTAACTAAGAATAACTTTTCATACTTCCATCAATGCAATATCACATAGGAATTCATATTAAAACATTGAATTTTCTACAAAACAAAGCATTGCTTCTTGAAAATCACTCCCTTCCATCTAATAAGGTAAGGACATTGTGGGTGATTATTGATGTTCAGTCACATGGTTTCATGATTCAATCATAGATTGGTGTAAATATTAACCCATCTTTCTTCTTCCTCATTTGGAGTAGTAATACACAATTGTTGAATTTTCTTTGCTATTTTTTCTTATTGAGTTGTGTCAATGGAATTTTTCTATGGCACTATCAAAGGGACACAATTATTTCTTGTAAGACAATTTTGAGGCTATGGATCAGTGATGATAGCTTTCCATTTATCCATCACCATCTTTGCAACCTACATTCTTCATTGGAATGGGACTTTGTGGTGTGATGTTCACATGACTTTCTTAGATGGGAAGGCTTGTTGGAACTACTGGAGGATTGGAATCTCTACATCTACTAATTTGAGTTCCAATTGAACTTCCCTTTATTTATCTCCTCCTCGCCAATAAGCTTTGAGTTGGGAAATTTTCTAACTCATTGGCTTATATTGTTTTCTTCCTCTACCAATATGGCTCTTCAAATTCTCCTTTAACTTCATGGTGAAAAAATAAGCATCTTCATGCATATTGGTGGTCAACAAGACAATATTTTTCAGTATATTATATCGATGCAGTGCCACTTTAAACTCTACAATGTAGTTAGGAACCTAGTGGCTTTGCTTCTGGTGCAACTATTACCACTACATATACTCAACATGGCATATGTCCAATAGGTGTTCCCATGGGATGAAAATTTTCCTTCATGATTTTTTTAGTCCTTCTTACATGGTCAGAGTCTCACCCACTTCCTTCCTCTTCTAAGAAAAGGATTACCACCAAAAAAGTGGATTTGAGGTGAAGTTGAGGTTAGTAAATGAAAGTTTATTCTCAATAGAAGATTTTTTCATAGAAAACTAGTGCTCTGTTTGTTGGATACACTCACCCAAAGTAATTACATCTATGTCACCTTCAAATAGTGGAATTCCAATACTTACTTTAAACTTAAACAAAACTCCCCCATTGAATGGTGCATCAACTCTAGGTTTGACATTTTGATGATTTCTTCCTACAAGCATGATTATCCTCATAAATTTGAAACAATGGTCATACATGTCGTCCCTATGCCTTCATGTCTCTTCTTCTACTATGTTTTTCACATCTACCATGGTGGAACAAGGCAGATTCACTTCTCCCATTATGTAGTTGAGTCAGTGCATGGAAATGTTGTCGAAGGTAAAAAAAGGCAATCACCCTTTAATTTTAAATATGTCAAGCAATTACAAACTAACATAAGGTATAAATCATCCATAGGCTAAAGAAAACATAATAGAAAAGGGAAAATAAAATCTTCTCTTTGATATGAACCAATCTAAACTCCTAGGAGGGTTCATGGGACACATGGTTGAGTATAGAATTCAAT
>ML809016.1:39788-59265 GCA_009831015.1 Picea engelmannii
GCGCACTGACAGCAGGAAGGACTTTCAGAGCTCAAAATGCAGTGAGATCAGTTTCAGTGGATAGCTACAGCTCAGTATCAGAGTACTGTGGGAGGGTTTCTCCATCGAAGCTTTCATTCAGCAGAGCGCTTCAATTCAGTGGTCTAGGCAACATTGTGAGGAGGGCGCATCTTCTTCAGTTGGGCTTGTGTTGCAGCTTGGTTCAAGTTGTTATTGTATCAAGTTCATCTGTTTATTGTACTTGTTGTATTCCACCTTCTATTCTCCACACATATACACTCATATTCCAAACTAGTTTTCCCCGGGGGGTTTTATCCAAGGTCATGTTGACCAAAAATACCTGTGTTCATTTTCATGTATGTTAGTGTTTAGAACAGCAGTATTTTCAGCAGTAAAGATCTCTAGGTGTGTTACATATATTTTGGTATGCAAGTGCTAACATCTTGGTGACAAAAACTACATGCTAGAGCACCTTAATGGCCTATGTAACCGTAACAGAACAGCAAAGAAGTTACTGAACAGTTTGCTGTTATAAAACAGCAGCAAACCCTTGTTTGAAAGTTGAAACTTAGAGCCAACTTGAGGTCAAAGACAGACCTAGTTGGCAGCTTGTTAGGACCTGGAAAATCTTCAGCCAAAAGCTAGACCACGAGAAAGTGATTGCAAATTTTCTTTCCGGGATTCTCAACAACTTGAAATTAGCACTTGTAGATGACTATTTTATGAATGAGCACCTCTCTGCGGTGTCTATTCAAACCCCATGGTGTCTTTGCAATGTCTAGTCAATCAGATGAGAAGCCACTACAATGATTATTGGCATTGGAGCCTTTTGAAAAGTGGGGGCTAGATTTTGTTGAACCTATATGTATCCCCCATCCAATCAAAAAGAGAATGTTTACACTATCTAACTTTCCAAATGGGTAGAAGTTATCTATTACAGCAAGCAAGAGAGGACAAAGTGGCCAAGTTTCTATATGAAGAAAACTTCACCTGATTAAGTGTGCTACGAAAGATAGTTACAAATCAAGGTACTCAATTCACTTCCACGCTAATTGAGTGGTTGGTTGATTCGTATAAGATTCGTCACATGAAATCCACTCCTTGTCATCCATAAGAAAATGGCCAAGTAGAGTTCACAAATAGAGAGATGGAAAATATCTTGACTCAAATAGTGCAGATTCATAGAAAAGATTGGGCTAAGTGACCTCTCGACACAGTGTTGTCCTATAGAACCACTTGGAAGACTACCACTAGTTTCACATCATATGAGCTAGTATATTGTAAGACTTTTTACTCTTACCTGAGTTTAAGCATGCATTGTAGATGGTGCTTGAATTTTTTGCAGCATAGAAAGAACATATTGATCAACTTAACACTTCAGATGAGTTTCGACAGCAAGCACTCTTTCATAAAAAGGTTGTCCAACATCAAAGGATATAATGGCATGATTGCTTCATCAAAGACAAACATTTTCAATGTGGTGATCAAGAACTTCTATATGACTCCATGTTTAAGGATTTTAAAGGAAAACTTGGAACTCACTTAGTGGGTCCTTACGAAGTCGATATAGTGTAAGGTAATGGTTCTGTGAAAGTCCACACTATCAATTCAAACAAGAATCTACTCACGGTTAATGGTCCCCATTGAAACTGTATAAGAAGCCATTGTCCAAGGAGGAATTTGTGGTTGCAAGCACAACAACAACATTTGAATGTGATTGAAGGTACCATTGTCTTTAGTCTTGAGTGAAGACACTACACCATCTCAACTACGAAAACAATCTTGTGACAAAACCCTTATGAGACATCACAAGAGAGGGAAGTGCTTGACCTATCTTTCTGGCAGGTTCTCCTCTGCAATAGATAAAAATAATACTCATGTGGGGAAAACCCCCTTTGGGGCACAACATCATAGTGGAACTACTGAAAACCAGCGTGCTAGCAAGATTCCACTATTTAAAAATAAAAATAAAAATAAAAAAATTTAGATAAAAAGAAAACAACAATGAAGACAAGAAGAAAAAAACATGGGAGCCGCTGACATCAATCAACTACAAAATATCAATTTGTGCTATCATCACACATTGTCACTGATCACTGAGGACTCTTCAAATGAGTACAAAGTTACACATTCCTCATTGTTGGTAACTTCCTATAGATTGCTAACTATTTACACCTATAGCCCGTTGAAGAATCCTCATTCATTATAGGACACTTGTTATCCTCATCCTGTACAGGTGCAGACAAAAGTTTTTGTGCACTTCTAGTGCCACAATTCAACAAGCAACTCGAGTACTATCATCTAACTCCTCGAATTCTGTTTCAATTCACCTTTTTTTAGGTTATAATGGCTATACTTTCCTTCCTCCTTCCCTTCATGTTAGTTTTAGTGGTTACTCAAAAAAAGTTTACCCCATTCTTGGGGTGATTCATGTGATGTGGGGTACCTGGTGCGTTGATTACCCTTGCTTGTTCTAAGATGAACATACACATAGGAGTTAGCTTGCTCTTGGATTGATAGGCCTTGACTTGATGTGTGTGTGGAATTCTTCCTTGGAGCATTGGACACCTATGTGGCTTAGTGGCTTTCTTCATGGGGTATGTGTTGGAAAGTTGGTTTTCATTGATGTCAACCCTAGAAGAAGTCTAGAAGCCTCTAGAAGCGATGGGTGTATTTGAATAAGTCTCCAAAGTGGTCCCTTTATGGCGTAGCTCTAAGCATGGCCCTCGAAGGAAGATGCTTTGAAGAAGTCTACAAGAAGCCCTGGAAATATGGTTGAGTATGGCTAAATTTTTAAGAAGCCTCGGAGGTTTGGTCATGAAGCTCAAATTTGATTGAGAAAAGGAACATGAAGGACATTGCAAATACATGCAAAATTCTCATAGATAGATAGTCCTCGTCATGTTGTTTCCAGCGGTAGGTGGTATGCCACGTGGTTCCTCACGGTTGAGAAGTTATGCCCTCTTAAAGATGAAGCCCCGAAGTATGGTCAAGAAGCCCCGGATCTAAGGACAAGAAGTTACATGTCAGCCCTAAAGTCAAGTAAAGGAGGTACTTGAAAAAGTATAAATACTCATCAAGAGCCTCTCATTTTATGAAGTAATCAAGTAAGTATGTGATCTCTTAGTGAATCTGAGGTAGCGAAGTTATGCGAAGGATATAGGGTGTCCCGCGAGGAGCCCACAGGTTGCACAGGACCCTCGCGTGTCAGATATAGGGTGTCTCGAGAGGACCCCACAGGTTGCATAGGACTCATCAAGCGAGGCCCCGCGAGTTGCCCAGTTTTGTCCAGCTAGGCTTAAGGAAAAGTTGAAGGAGCTACCTTCTTTATCCTGAAGTTGAGCAAGGTCTATTGGTCTGTGATCTTATGCATCAGGTTCTTATATGATAAAAGGTATGGTTTTCTATATGTCTTGAAGTTTGCATCTTGATGTTATGGTAAAGGCTTTGAGGTATATCTTGGAGGTCTTTGGCACATGGCTAGAGGCATAGCTTGGTGATTTTGGGCATATCATTTGAGGGATGTGGCACATGCTTTGTTGTACATCTTGGAGATTATGGTACATGATTGAGGCATGTCTTGGTGATGTTGGGCTTATGTTTTGAGAGATGTTCTTGGTGATCTTGGCATAAGTCTTATGTGGTTATTGGGGTGGATCTGGTTTTGATGATGATGATGTATCAGTATCAGTGACAGTAACAGTGACAGGTTGAGTCTCTATTTATATTCAAGGGAGGAAGTAATGGACAAGGAAATGAAGTTGTAGCTGCCTTCAGGTTGGAGCCTGTAAACTAGGGGATTGGAGCCTCCTTCCAGTTGGAGCTAGAGAATTTAGGGAGTTGTAGCTTCCTTTGGGTTGGAACCTATAAATAAGGGGGTTGGTGCTGGAGAATTTTGGAAGTTGGTGCTTCCTATGAATGTAATCTTCTAATATATAAGAAAACATTTCATGGTTTTCTCCCATTTGGGTTTTCACGTAAAATTCTTGTGTACTATGTATTTGTGGTTATATGTTTATGGGATCTTGAATGCAATCATAAGTGATAAATTGTTGATATATTAAATGCTTACATATTGTGATTAAAAGTGGTAAAAAGCGCCTAATACTGATTCACCGCCCCTATCAGTATTAGTGAATAATCCAACAACAAACAAATGCATATTGAAAAGGGTTCGAGCTCCATGACGACAAAACTGAGTTCAAAACAAAGGAATACTCTACAACTAAACCATTGGAGATTGTACACACTGATCTATGCGGACCAATGAGAACAAAAGGGTTGAATGGCGAACAATACTTCATGCTACTTATTGATGATTTTACAAGAATGACCACAGTTTGTTTTCTCAAGAAAAATTCAGAGGCATTCGAATGTTTCAGGATATTCAAAGAGATGGTTGAAAATGAGACTGTTTTGAAAATCAAGTGCTTGAGATCAGACAATGGAGGTGAGTTCATATCAAAAGAATTCATGGACTTTTGTGAAGATCGTGGAATAAAAAAGCAATTCTCAGCAGCTAGGACACCTCAGCAAAATGGAGTCGTTGAAAGGAAGAACAAAATTGTACAGGAGATGGCCAAAAACCATGTTGAAAGATTCCAAGTTGAGTAATATCTTTTGGGTACAAGCAGTACATACAATCGTTTATATCTTGAACAGAGGAATGCTTAGAAGTAACAGTGACAAGACTCCATATGAGCTATGGAAGGGAAGACCGGCAAACGTCAAGCACTTTAGAGTGTTTGGAAGCAAATGTTACATAAAAAGAGAAGATAACATGATTGGAAAATATGACTCTCGAGTTGATAAAGGCATACTGGTTGGATACTTGAGCAAAAGCAAGGCATACAAATGCTACAACCTAAGACTCAACAAAATAGTGGAAAGCATCAATGTAGAGATTGATGAAATAAATGTGTTGAAGACCAGAGAAGAAAACGGACATTCAAAAGAGCAGGAAGCAGAAGAAGAACTAAAAGAAGAAGAGGTAGAACAACAACAACAACAAAAGAAGCAGCCAAAAGCAGAACAAGAAGAAAACGACTAGCAAGATCTTCAAATACCTTCTAGCAAACCTAACCGCCAGGTTCAGAAGAATCATCCACTAGAACAAATTATTGGAGATAAAAATGCAGGAATAGAAACCAGATGAAGCAAACGAGCACGTACACCAGAACAAAGACATCTAACACTAATATCCAGAGTTGAACTAAGTAGCTTTGAGGAAGCCAACAATGATGAACATTGGATCAAAGCCATGGAAGAAGAATTAAATCAAATAGAGAAGAATGAGACAAGGGAATTGGTTCCAAGACCTAAGAACAAAAAAGTGATTGGTACAAAGTGGGTGTTCAGAAACAAACTAAATGAAAATGGATAGATAACCAGAAACAAGGCAAGGCTAGTATGCAAAGGATATGCTCAAGTTGAAGGAGTAGATTTTGAAGAAACTTTTGCTCCTGTTGCCAGAATCGAATGCAATCATAAGTGATAAATTGTTGATATCTTAAATGCTTACATATTGTGATTAAAAGTGGTAAAAAGTGTCTAATATTGATTCACCCCCCCCTCTCAGTATTAGTGAATAATCCAACAATTGTTGGAGTTAACTTGCTCTTGGATTGATAGACCTTGACTTGATGTGTGTGAAGTATTCTTCCTTGGAGCATTGGACACCTATGTGGCTTAGTGGCTTTCTTCATAGGGTATGCACATGGAGGTTTGTTGCTTGCTTGGAAGGACAACTTACCTTCAAGGAGGTGCATTGGGTATCTTGGAGAATAGCGTTAAGCCCTAGATGGCATGGGAACACTTGGTTACATGCATGGAGGCTTGTACTTGACTTGAGGACGCTTGGGTTGAGGAGTGATCATGTATGTGTGGTGGACTTGGAGATACACATGGGTTAGGAGGAAGGGTTGGAGCATTGGAGACCTTTGGAAGAGAAGCATTGGACCTTTCTTGAGGAGCGTTCAGCCTTGGATCCTTGCTTGTTGGATGTGCATGCCTTGGAGCTTGGCATGTGTCACCTAGAGTTGGAGCGCTCCACATGTGGGCCTATCTTGTGTACAATTACGTTGCTTGTAGTGGATTGGGTCCACTTTGTATTGTTGGACTTTCTCACCTTTCATATAAATAAAGGGAGGAGAGAGTCTTTACATCAGTTCATGGTTGTTCACTCGTGTACTCACACACTTGAGTTAGAGATGAGAACTAGGGAAAATTAGTCTCTTAGTACTCTTCTTCATTTGTATTTGTTCTCTTTGTCTTGAGCACTGAGGTTCTTGAAGAAATTTAAGGGAAAGCTAGGGTTAGGATTTTTTCCCTAAGGAGACAAGGAAACTAGGGTTTGAGAGAATCCTTATAGGAGCAAAAGAAGTTCTTGATCATGTAACTCTTCTGAGAGAAAGAGACTAGGGTTCTATGGCATTTGCAAACCCTCTGGAACATGCTTCCTAAACAATCCCTCTTAGGAGCCAATTTTGAGAGTGCACTCTCTGCCCCAAAACTTCATTACCTGCCTATGTGGGCAGTGTTCAAGGAGCGCTCCCAGAACACTCACTGGGCACTCCTAAAATGCTTTCGCGATGCTCCCAAAATGCTTCCCAACCACTCTCTAAGTGATTCCGTGTTACCAGGTGGCCTTTAGCTTTTTTGTTGCTTGTGAGAACCAAGACAAGGTTCCAAAAGGTTGATTTAGGCATGGTTAGGGTTTCTTGATGGTTTAAAACACTCAATCATTCCATTTTCTCTCATTTTATTTCTCATTTCACTCATCTTTTCGAGGGTTTTGAGTGGGCTTCTTGCTAGTTGTTGAGGACAAATTTGTGAGAACTTGGAAGGGAGATTGCAGGTTGTCATTTGTGAGAACTTGGAAAGGAGATTGAAGGATGTCATAGTTACATTCAACCAACATTGGAGAGTTGAAGAGGTAGGGTCTAAAGCCCATTCTTGTTTGTTTTTTAATTTTTTTTCCATGTGTTGTAAACTTGTATATTTTCTATGTCAAATACCTGAATATTCTTTTCTCCTAATCGTTTCCCATTTCTCCTTCTTCGTCATTCTATTGCAGGTAGCAAGTTATTCTCAAGAAGCATGATGGTATGTGGTTTATCCTTTTGGCTCAATTTTTTATTATGATGGCGAAGTTTGGAAACTGAAATACCGATGATGAGGAAGAACTAGTAGTAGGCAATGGCATGTACTATGGAGAGGAGGAAGAAATGGAAGGGGATGATGATCCTGAAACCGACAGTAATGATGGGAAGAAACACAGATATTTCAACACCTTTCTGGAAGTATGTGACAAAGCTTGGGGGAGGGAAAGGGGGTGGAACCACAAAATTTATATGCTCAAATTGTAAATCAGCTAACACAGGTTCATATACACCCATGTGAGAAAGCATCTCTGTGGGATTATGCCATGTGATGAAGGTAAGACTATAGGAGTCAAAACATGTGATAACGTGCCTATGAAAGATAGAAACAAATACAATAATGAAGAGGAGGCTAT
Organism: Picea engelmannii; assembly: GCA_009831015.1. Classification (NCBI taxonomy): domain Eukaryota; kingdom Viridiplantae; phylum Streptophyta; class Pinopsida; order Pinales; family Pinaceae; genus Picea; species Picea engelmannii. Next base: position 47,305 of record ML809016.1, read on the forward strand.
GCAAAACAAATCCGAAAAATTAAGGGTTGAATCTAACACCCCGTGCTCACATAGAATGTTCGATGGTTGATCCCCATCCCTCCGTGCTAGTGGATTCTTGCTCGTGCATTCGAGGCATAGAACAATATCAGATTTCCTTGACCAAGGTTGCGGGGATGACGTGGATGCAAAAAATTTCAAGGTTCTCTATGCAAGTGGCATACCATTCAATGTTCTTTGCTCACCCTATCAGCATGAAATGATACAAGCCATGAATGATGCCCTTAAAGGATATAGGAGCCGCAAGTACAAAAAGGTCAGAACCATGGGACTTGACAAGGAAAGAGCCAAAAACCACAGTGCTCTGAGACAATATACAAATGATTGGACCAAATATGGGGTGTCCGTTATATTTGATAGTTGGACAAATCTTAAAGGTAGGCCATTGACAAATATTCTTGGTGTGTCTACTAGTGGTGTGATCTTCCTTTCGGTCCATGACTACTCAGCTCGTTACAAGTTTGGTATTAATATTGCAAAACCCTTAATTAAAACCATTTAGGAGATTGGGTCATACAATGTCATTCATGTCATCACTGTTAATGCTGCTAATTGTAAGGCAAAAGGAGCAATCATTGAGGATATGTACCCTAACATATTTTGGTGAGGGTGTGTTTGGTTCACACATTGAACCTCTTGATGCATGATATTATTAAGATGAAGGACGGTGGTTATAAATGAATTGGTGCATTGTACAGTAGAGGGAATAAAAAGATAAAATTTATTATCAATCATAGCCATGCCCACTACATTTTCCGCAATCACTCTAAGTTGGAGCTACTTAAGAATGCAAAGAGTAGATTCGCTACTTATTACCTCACCTTTAGGCACCTTTGAAGGTAAGAGAGGCATTGGCTAGTACAGTCTCACGTGATTCATGCCAATGTTCGCAAGACAAGGCTGCATCCACATATTATAGACATGAATTTCAAAAAGTGGACACCATTTTTTATGGTCAGTTTTGGGCATAGGTTAAGTATGTTATACAGTTCACCAAACCCATTTATAATATGATTCGGTTTGTCATTACAAATTAGTCGATGATTGGGAAGGTGTATGAGAAGATGGACAACATGCTAGGCCAAATCAAAGACATTGTTGAGTTGAGAGATGTGATCTTATATGATCATATTCATAAACATGTGGTCAAAAGGTGGGATAATCTAAAGGTTCCACTCCATGCCCTAACATATGTCCTTCCACCCAAATATTATTCTCCATCTCGATTGGCCCAACCAGCGCATGGGGGTGGGGTTAGGAGAAAACAACACTCAGATCTAGAGGTACAAAATGGGTATATACTAGCATTAGACAAGTTCGTCCCTGATGAAGAATGTGCTCAAGCACAAAGTGAATTCGGCAAGTACATCAGTGAACATGGAGTCTTTGCTAACCTGCATGCAACTAAAGATTGGGATAAGTTGAATCCTATCGAATGGTGGAACAGGTATGGCTCCTCTACCACGCATCTGCACAAATTGGCAGTGTGCGTGTTTTCACAGATCATTAACACTTCTTCTACAAAGAGGTGTTGGAGCACCTACAACTTCATCCACAACATGAAGAGAAATAACCTGAATGTGGACCAAGCAGAAAGCTTAGTTTATGTGCACTACAACTTGAGGTCATTGTCCTATTATTGTGAGGCAATGAAGAATGATAAAACATGTGACTCAGGACAGCAATCCAAAGGAGGCTAATTTGGAGGATGGAGCTATAGTTTTGGAGCGCTTGAAGACTGAAGTTTTGGGTGATCATATTCATGCAGCAGAGATGCCACCCCCATCCACCAGTAGGTTTCCAGATGCAGGAGCTTTGCCTTTATCTTCACAATGTCCACTATTGCATGGGGCCCTGTAGCTGCTGGCCATGTTCCATGACCACTTCCACCTGCTCCTACTCCTACTCTTGTTCATAGATCATGGAAAAAGAAACTATAAGTTTCTCATGGCAAGAGGAAAGCTTAGTAGATACTAGATTTATTTGTCATTTTCCTGTTGAAATTTAGACTCTAGAACCTAGTACTTTGTCTTTATTATGGCAAACATTATATGACAGTTTAAGTTTGAACTTTAAACTTTGAACCTACCTATGAAGTTTGAATTGTTAACTGCATCTTACAACTCTTTGATAATGAATATCATGCTCTGTTTCATTTCGTGGTTGATGTTATCTCTTACAGTTTGTTAATGGCACATTTATATGTTGAAATTTGAAGGTTGATGAGGTTGATCATTTGATGGCAATGTTATCAGTTATAACTGCTAGATGATTTGTGTTATATGTATACTAAATGGTTGATGCTTTAATGATCATCATTAATCTTGTTGTTAAATCTATGTTTTCATGTTTTCTACAGTTAATTCAGCAGTCTGAATAATTTATTGAATATATATGCATCAAAATATATTGAAATATGTATTATATAAAAAAACACTCCCAGAAGCTTTTTGAAAATTGCGCTTCCCACTCCCAACAGCCTTGATCCAATGTCCTTAATACTCAACTGTGTGCAACATTTCTTTGTTAAAGGAAGAAACATAAATACACCATAGGATCCACAGTAAAACAGAAATAGTAAGTAATACAAGATGTCTGAAAAACCAATACAGTTCTGTAATTATAAAATAGCTTCTAATTTCTAATTAGTTTTCGTCTATACAAACAAACCTAACATGCAGAATTCTTTTAAATTGTGGCTCATAGAGCCAATCATCAAGATCTAATACTTACTGTTTGCACTGCCAAAAACACAAGGAGGACATCTCGTGCAACAAATATCCTAAATTTTAGTTTACGCAAGGAGTAATCTTCTGGTAATTCAGCCCGCAGATGAAACTGAGCTTTACAGGTAGTGCAATGCGAAAATGCAAACCCTTCCTGGACACAAAATAGTTATGATCAATTCTGATTATACCTGAACTATTTTATCATTGACAAACTTCAAATTTACTTCAAAAAGTATTCAAAACACAAAAAAATCAAGATAACATTTTAACACACCATGCATGAGCAAAACACAGGAGATCACAATTACTAAATAAATTTACCATACTGTCTTGTGGAAATGTGAACTGTTAAAAGCAATCATTGAAATTACATATCAGCTTTACGAAAGCTTTACAAGCTTTAAAAAAAGGAATGTGCAGAGACTTAAATACACTTACCTTCACGGAGCGCCAGTGATCAAGGCATGATCGGTGAACAAATTGTTGCGTGCCCTTGCACAAGCAAGGAGCTATCAATTCATCGGCTGCATCATGAAATAGCATAGATCGAAAAATAAGAAAATCTCATCTTGCAGTTCCAGGTCACAAAAATTGCTAACCAATTTACACCATAATTTTCATCATTGAATCTATATCTAGTTTCTCTCACTAAATTCATCGAGATAATAATGGCACATATACTTGAAAATAAATCCATTATTTTTTGGCCACCTCTATATTGCAAGGGTAAACAGTGAACACAGTTTCTTTCACTTAACAGAATCATCTAGCTTGCACGAAATACATAACCCAGATCACACATTTGAAAACAGGCAAAAGGTTACCATAATGAGATTGAACAATTACTTATTACGTGTCTGCATCTATACAGAAAAACTACAATTTTTGGTAAAAGGAAGCTACTGAACTGGCAAATAACTGCTAGATAAATCATAAGATAGATAATTTTATTAATGTCCAACAGATGACCACAAAAGTAGGTCAATGGGACTGAAGAATACAAAAAGTATAAATACAATGTGGGAGTGCAAGTGCAGCTCCTAGAGAATGCAAAAATAACATAAAGAAAGAAACCTGCAGTAGTACAGCCTCAAAATACATGTATATGACCGTGACAAAGGAACGGTGATACAAAATACTAAGTACTAAGAGAGTTTGTCCAAGACTGGAAAAGTGGACAAGTCAAGAGTCTATCAAGAGAGAGAGAGAGAGTGAAAGAGGGATCTGACGATGAGGCTAATGATGTCAAGGTCTCCCGGGTCTGATGGTCGAGGGCAAGGGGGGCGAACTAGGCACTAGCTCATTGTCGGAATCCTCTAGAACCGTTAGGGGGTCCTGCTGTATGATCCTGGGGCGGATGTAGGAGCGAGGGATACTCCTAGCATCCGAGGTTGAAAGAAATAAACTATGGATAGATCTATGGCTACTCCTATGGATCTAAGAGGTAATCTGATAGACGAGAGGCGTGTTGCTCTGGATCCATCTAGAGATGATCCCTCTAACTCTCTGAGGATGTATGGATTGATGTACGGTTCGACACCTCCGAACCAGTCTCGATGATATTGGTCGATCTCCCAGAGGGGGAGACTGAGGAGAGACACGAGGTCTCACCAATCCATTGTTTGGTACACTCTAAGACTTTGCCCGCCGCTTGTAGCTTCGACCTGATGGATCAACATGAAAGTATGAGGTGATCGTCCTGGTCATCCCAAGGCAGGGCATGGCGTGCAGGAATAAGATCTATGGCTGAAGATCTCCCTAATGAAGAGGGCTAGGCATCTCTGGTCCTGGTAAGGAAAGAAGTAGAGAGGGAGCCCCCCAAGTCCCTATAGAGACAATGATAGCGTCCTCTGATCTCATAGTATAGGGGGCACCTAAAAATGAGGTGCATCTCTGTCTTCGGCTCCTATTGGTGGCACATCTGGCAGATCCTATCAGATCGTGGTATATGGTGGTTCGACTCAATCTGGAGTCGATGAGAACCAACTCGGAGTTGTCCCAAAGGGATCTTGAGCAAGTGCATCCAATTCTTGCACATATATGGGGGCAGACGATGATGCCATCCCACAGCTCCAAAAAGTGCTCTAGGTAGAAGGACATCTTTGAGCCCAAGCTCATCGAAGGTGAGGTCCAAGTGACCTAACTGTACAATATGTAGATGTCCTCCCTGATAGCCTCATTCACTGCCTATCTAGTAAGCATGAGATGGCACGACCCATCAAGGGAGAAACTGAAAGAGAGAAGATGCTTTGGGAAGATAGTCATCGACTGGAGAAGTCGAGACGCCTCTAAGAAGCAACCTCCTACACGACCTGGGGGGATCCGAAGCGAGAGCCTCTGAGGAGCAAAGTGCGAGGTAGGGGTACTACTCTCTCCCAGTGGCAGAGTCTCTAAATGTCAATTTTCACATGCAACTCTATGTGACTAATTTTCAGATCTGAAAATTGCTTCCTAGTGAACTAACAGTAAAACCCTAACTGTTATCACTGGACAATTTTACACTGAAAATTATTGACTAAAAACATATGTAGCAGAAACACAAAGATCAGAGATGAATCATCAATATACATAAGGCACAATTTCAGTTTTGTAATCTTGTTAACATTAGAAATCCTGAGGGAAAAACCAGCCCTCCCAACCAATACAATATCACCAAAATCTGAGGACAACCTTATCCTCCAAAGTCACAAAAACTGAGAACAACCTTGTTCTCCAATAACCATACAAATCAGAAAACCAAACCTCAGCAATATCCCTAGAAATCTCCTTTGCCCACGAATCTATTGTAGACCACTTGTACGGCTTGCTGGCGTCACCTGTCAGCTTGTACGAATCTGTACCTCCAAAAAATCAGATACGTGATTCACCCTCTTGCAACCTGCGTATATACGCGGTTCACCTTCTTACAACCTGCATATATACACAATTCACCTCGCATGTGACCTACGTATATACATGATTCATCTCACCCGCGACCTGTGAATATACATGATTCGTCACACCTGTGACCTGCGTATAGACACGATTCATCACACCTGTGACCTGCGTATATACGCAATTCGTCACACCTGTGACTTGCGTATATACACAATTTTTCCCACTGCAAACCGTGTATTGTACAAAAAATTCACTTCACACGTGCGACCTTCTTTGCTTCTCTCTCCTGGACCAAATTCACCGCCTTGCAAACTTTCCCTTTACTGAGATCACCAAGCCTCCTAGCACAAGTGCAGACTCACTTATGCTAGCTCCATCATGTCTCCACACACTCTACATGATGTGTAATGTCACAATGACCTCTCTTCTTTATATACAATCCTTGGGAGTCACCATAGAAGCCCCTCCACAAGTCAACATCAAATTAGGCTTTCCTTGTGGGTGTGAAGCCCTAACACAAGCCCACAAAGCCCATCATCTAACCCATGAAGCCCCCACTCAAATCCAAGGGGGTTTTCTCCAAAACGAAAGTGTGATGTGGTGCCCATGACAATTCCCACATGCCCAACACCTAGGTTCATGTGAGAATACCTACCCGAAGTTACAAAAATAAACACTCCCTCTTAGCGAGGAAGGTATTCTCACCCCACTCCACAAGTGGGAATGTCTCGATGTTACCAAAGCATCAACACTCCCTCTTAGCGAGGGAGGCATTCCATCCTCCATCATCACTTGGAAGTAGCTCTATCTCTCGTACTGGATCCTCTACAACAGATGCTCTCCAATCCGTCTAATTAGTTGCTCCCTCTGTCACCGAAGCAAATCCTATTGTCTAACATGATCCCAACCTAGAAGACACCCTGCTCCTAGAAGCCTCCTGCCTCTGAACCTCCTGTCTGACCATCTCAACCCATGACACCTGCCTGACAGTCCTGGAAGATGCCTCTCTCCCATCTAGACATGAAGGTTGGCTCCCATTGAGCGACTAACTCTCCCTCTGAGCCTCCTGACTCCCTCTAAAGTCGGACTCCCTCTAAGTCTCCTGACTCCTGAAGTCGGACTCCCTCTGAGTCTACAAAACCTCCAGAGCTACCTGCTCCCTATCCACTGTCCTCTGCACAGTCCTAGGAAGCTGCTCCTCCCCACTGGATCCTAAGGGTTGACTCCCTCTTAACTCTGGCTCCCTCTAAGCCTGCTCAACCACTAGTGGAGATACATGCTCCCTTTGAATCTGCGCTACTGGTGGGGCTGCCTGCCTCACTACTGATGGAGGTACCTGCTTCCTCTGTGCTACTAGTGGGGCCACCTGCCTCACCATTGGTGGAGCCACCTGCTCCCTCTCTGCTACTAGTGGGGCCACCTACCTCACCACTGGTGGAGCCACCTGCTCCTCATCTGTCTCTTTGCTCCTGCTGACCACAACACGCATAGGATGGCCCCTCAGCCTATACACGTTGCCCTCTCTAACTCCAAGAACTATCGTTGATCTGAAGCTAGATCATCTAGGCATAAACAACACCAATCCATCCATATCATCCCTGGACATCAACTGAGTCTCCTCCTGGATACAATCAGTCCATATCCTATCAAACCCTGGCAACGTCTCTCGTGCACAGATCCCTTGCACAAAAGGTTCCCGAGACCTGGGAAGGCCTACCAACTCAGCATCCAATAACACCTATCCATCCCAAAACAACATTGCATAGCGCTACTCCTCAATTGTTGAGGATGAGAACACACTCATGGCATCCATAGCACATTTGCCACTGGCAACACACCCCTGACTCGATCCGGAGTACCACTGCTCCAAATCCCTGTACTACATGCTTGGTCCTCCTACCAAGCTCCTCGTACATACCTGAGTCAGGGACTGTGAAACTCACAAACAAATCATGTGCCCCCGTCATGTGCTAGTGGCTCTCACTGGATAAGAACCATGCAATCCTCCAAGGCAAGCATCCTGCTTCCCCAAGTCACGACCATCTAATGAATTTCTACCCAAGTCCATCATCCAAGTCACAAAAAACTCTCTGCGTCTGCACATGCTACCACTGATCTTGTGTCCTCGTCTGAACAATCCCAAGTTGCGGTTGGACACTCAGTCTAGTCCACTCTAGACCACCGCAACTCATCTCTACAAGTGTCCTCATCCTCCTGGGTCAAATACCTCATACATCGTCATACCTCAACAATGTGAAACTCTCTGGCCCAATGAAGACTCTATCTCATCGATCTGCGATACACACGAAGCCACCAAAGCACCCGAATTGTAGCCATCGCAACTCACCATGACAAGCCACTGGAAGTCCAACCACAGGGTTGGCAATCTGCCACATAATATACTGCTATGATCCGAGCTCCCACAACTCCTCGTCTGGATGTCTGCTCCATGTCTCAAAACAAAAACCATCTAACCTTGTCGCCACCTGCAACCATCACTATAGCTCCCTCTCAGAGCTAACTCCTTAGCTCCCTCAGAGTTGTCACCTGTGACCTGCCCGGAACAAGAACAAGAACAAGAACAACACTCCTCTAGTGTTGTAGCCAAAGATGTGTCTCAAGATCATCCCCTTCTCTTTAGATCCCAAGCTCCGATACCATGTCAATTTTCACATGCAACTCTATGTGACTAATTTTCATATCTGAAAATTGCTTCCTAGTGAACTAACAGTAAAACCCTAGTTGTTATCACTGAACAATTTTACACTGAAAATTATTGACTGAAAACATATGTAGCAGAAACACAAAGATTAGAGATCAATCATCAATACACATGAGGCACAATTTCAGCGTTGTAATCTTGTTAACATTAGAAATCCTTGGGCCAAAACCAACCCTCCCAGCCAATACAATATCACCAAAATCTGAGGACAACCTTGTCCTCCAAAGTCAAAAAAACAAAGAACAACCTTGTTCTCCAATAACCATAAAAATCAGAAAACCAAACTTCAGCAATATCCCTGGAAATCTCCTCTGCCCACGAATTTGATGTAGACCACATGTACGGCTTGTTGACGTCACCTGTTAGCCTGTACGGATCTGTACCTACCCAAGAAATCAGATACACGATTCACCCTCTTGCAACCCGCGTATATATGTGGTTCACATTCTTGTGACCTACGTATATACACGATTCACCTCGACTGTGACCTGCATATATATGTGATCCGTCTCACCTGCGACCTGCATATATACGCGATTCGTCTCACCTGCAACCTGCATATATACGCGACCTTGTTGTTGTACTTGAACAAACTGTTTCACACCCTAAGCTCTGATATCATGTTAATTTTGAGCTTGATTTTAAACTGTTGATATGTTCTTTAATTTCTGCAATACTTTGAACTTAGCTTAACACGATTCACAATGCATAATCAAAAACTGAACAACAATAATCATATAGATTTATCAGCATGCATGATCACAATGCATATACCCTGGGGAAATCCTATACAGGGAGAAAAACCCCAGCAAACAATCTCCTTTTATTACAAATAGAATGTATGATCACTTACAAAAAATCCACCATAAAATTATGCTCTTGAATGAGCTTGCCAAGACAACTTTGACCTGACAGTAAAACATGTAGATACAGCGACACCTTGTTGTCCTTTCTCTGTTGAAATATTCCAACACTGTTACAAGATACTTCTTGTCCTTTTCTGCTATCAAGCACCAGCACTGTTACAGAATACTTGTTGTCCTTTCTCTGCTGAAATATACTAACACTATTACAATATACTCCTTTACTCCTTCACTATCTTTTTTTTTCTTCTTCTCCCTCACACTGCATAACCTTGTGTATAGAATGAGGGTCGACCTCTGTATAAGAAGGCACCTAGAGTGAGCTCGAAATAGCCTAGGAGTTTGCATGAGATTCACAACTCAACTTTACTCTTCAACTCGAAATAGAACTAAAGTTTAGACTTCACTTCAAACTGGACTAGACTTTACTTAGTTCGAATTTAGAACTTGACTTGAGACTTCAGTTAGAATTACAACTCGCCCTTGTGACTTGGCAATGCATGGCATGCCAACTCAACATGCAACTCGACCTTGATTGGACATGCATGTGAACCATCTCAACATGCACTTGACATGCATGCATGCAATGCATGCAAATCGTCATGCATGCATGCAACATGCAACATGACATGCATGACTTGACAACTTTGGCTTTGACCGCTAGACATGCAACTTTGACTTTTACAACTTGAGTTTGACAACTCAGCCTTGACATTCAACTCGACTCTTTACAACTTGACTTATTACATGGCAATTCGAATTTCTTCATGGTGGATAATGTTACACATGCCAACGCACTAGATCAATACATTTACATCATTTGCAATATAAGGAAGATTGTTTGTTTCTAGCTCATAGGAATTTTACGTTCAACCTAACTTTTGCTAGATGAATCGACTTTTGCTCATGGCTCACAAGGCTCGTTCCCCCTGTCTTTTGCACTAGTCTATCTATGCTCACAGAGGTTGTACGTTCCCCCTGACTTTTGCACTAGACTGTCTATGCTCACAGAGGTTGTACGTTCCCCCTGACTTTTGCACTAGACTGTCTATGCTCACAGAGGTTGTACGTTCCTCCTGACTTTTGCATTAGACTTACATCTTGACATTTGTCTTAGACTTACAAAGCTTTTGCCTTTACCTTGGCTAGACTCACAAGATCATAAAGCATCTCATTCGTCCTAACTTTTGGTTTGACTCACAGAGGTTGTACGTTCCCCCTGGCTTTTGTCAATACCTCACAGGACTGGTTGATTCTCCAAATCTCCCTGGCTAGCCTCAGGGTGGCTCATATGGCCTCTCATTGGAGAATGACTGACGATGCTACCAAATTTAACATTTCCTTGTTTTCAACACGTTATCAAAGCGACATAATTGCCTTGTGATTTCGATTTATGCTCTTTGGTGATCCTATGTGAAGATTTGGTTCAAATCTAAAGATTGCAGTACATAAGCTCTACTGACGTGTGTCTCATTAGGGCAACCTATGAATCTTCTGAGGTATGTCAAATCCATGATGGTATTTTGAATTTTTATGCACTTGTTCAAGTTGTGTTCTCCTCTCATTCATGATGCATTCATGGAAGCCAAACACCCATTTTTACATTTCATGGCCTACATTTGCATTTGTGGAAGTGATCGTATTGGATTATGCTCATTGTGGTAATGTTATGCAAACAACATATTGATGGTATGGGACCGAACTAAGATCATCACAACTACGGATAGTGACACTTTGATGTGTTTGATGTAAGATCTGGGATAGTTGTGGTGAAGATCTTTGTAGGGGATGGTGATTCAAGTGTTTTGTCAAACATTTAACATGTAGCCTTGGCTAAGGCATTTTGTTGAATACTTGTATGCCACATTGTCACAGACACATCATATTCACCAAAACACAATCACTATGACAACCCAATGACCCAAAGATCTACATGCAAACAATACCCACCACAATATTCTTCACTCATCTGAAACTTTGTTGCACAACAACAACAATTGGATCGGTGCTCTTTGCTATCAATAAAGATTTGGCTTGCAACCTGTGTGGTTTTTGTTTGAACAAAAGCACATTCTCTTATACAAACGTCTGTTGTTGCAAGTTGTGTCAACAACAATTCTTTCTCCTTGATATCATTAGAAGCAGCATGAGTTCATGATTACAAAATTTATTTACAATGGCCAACTCTAGCATTACAAAATTTGTTTACAATGGCCTACTCTAGCACTTTTTTACACACAATTGCAGATCATTTCTCGCATAAGTGTGTAAATTAATGGTGCCTGCTTGTTTTTCTAAGCAAAGTTTTTTTATAGTGTAGACTAAATGCAAGCCCTCATTATTTCATAGATGTGTTCAACATTACTTATTTTTTTCTATTGCACAGTAATGAACAACTATACGAAGAATTTCTAGGGCTTGCCTTACCCATGCACTATTTGGTTGCCTTCTTGTGGTCTCTTTGTAACCTGATCAATTCATCAGAGTAGTCGACCTGGGCCCTTCCTTTTTCGAAAATTCATTGCCTCCAAAGTCTGTCATCAAAGCTCTACCATGTTGTACAATCTATGCACGATTTTCTAAGTGCAATAGAGCATTTTTTCTCTCACTGATTCAACATTTGAATTTCAATTGTTTAAGGCATCTCGGATCTGTGAAAATTCCTAGGTCCTATCAGCTTGCCTTCTTGGTCTGTCTTTGACCAAGCAAAGGCTCTAAGTTTTCTGCTGTT
>ML809016.1:78054-97134 GCA_009831015.1 Picea engelmannii
TGTCGGGTTGAAGTCTGGATTATGGACTCGTTCGTGGGTGGTGGGCTAGTTGAAGGTGTTATTACTTCTCCTATAAATGCTTTGACCCATGGTTGTGGAAGGTGTCAAGTTTAGGCATAGTCTCTAAAGTTGCCCAGTCAATGCTTGTTTACTGTTATTGTTTTTTTTTCTTTTGGGAGGTGTCACTCGCACTAGCTGATTATTCTACAAGTGTTGGTTATGGAAGGTGTTATGCTTGGCCTTATGCATTGAAATCAACCATTAAAGCCCGCTTGGTATTTTTTGTGGATAGAATTAGTTCATTGGGAGAGGGGCAACCACCACAGCATGTTTGCATTTTATGCAACTTCCCTTTGGCTCAAATCGAGGCATTGTCTGGCCTTGGGCGTCGATAAACCCATATGGCTCTGAAAGGGGGCACCACCATTGGTTATTTATAATTGCTTTATCAAGAGATGGACGAGGGTTTCTATAGGAGTGAACTAAAGTTACCATAGACAGTGAGCTATGGAAATCTTAGGGTCCCCGAGGGTGGAGGACGTGGCACTAGAACTAGCAATGGGAGAGGAAAACATTGACTAATCATCTGACACACTAAAGGGATAGTCAATATGGATGAGTTTGATTCTCCATATACACGAAACTCCTAAGGGTGCAGGGAGGAGGTACCATGTAGTGGAGCGGTCATTGGAGGAGGACATGTTTGATCATCCTTAATGAGTGAGCACGAGATCTATCCAATATCGATTCCAAGTTGGAGATGAGCGTGCAAGGCTACAGTGATTTTTTCCCGAAGGGCATTAATGCTACCTCGATTACAACAGTTGTGGCACACGATGGAAAGGATCCTGTAAATCCATGCCTATCAATCCACCAGATCAGAGAGATTGAAGCACTTACTTGACACTATGAAGGTACTAATACCAATGACCTGACCTTGGCCTCCTACAAGGAATTTGATCTTTTGTTTTGGTTTGTTAGTAGCCAAACCAGAGGAAGGTTTTGTTGGAAAATCCCTAGTTTTTACCCTCATGAATAGCTCCACTACAGTTGAAGTAGGGAGTTAAGGACATCGTTCTCTCGAAGGATAAAGGATACCTAAGAAACAAAAATGTATTAAAAAACTAGAGGACTTGGTAAGATTGAACTTAGAGGCCAAAACTAGGCTCAATGATGTGATGGAATTGGAAGAACGAGCGATTGTTTCATCGGTTCCCTAGTAGGAAGATGAACAAGGATTGTCTTAAGGAGTGGACCAAGGCAAATTCCAAACCCATGGTCGAATACTATCCTTGCATTATGACTTTGGATAAAGGATGGTTAGTTTGGGTTTTCAAAGCAATGGCTGAGGTAAACCGAGTCTTGCAAAGTAGATGGAAGTGGGGTTCTCAAAATTTATTTATGAAGAAATGGCATGTTGACTTCAATGTGAGAACTACATTGGTTGATATCCTTCCAATATGGGTTCACATTCTCGGTATTCCTCTTGTTTTATGGTCAAAGTGGGTATTTTCAACAATAGGGAATGTTCTTGACTCGTTCTACGAAGCATACTACACCTTATGTGAAACAAGGTACTATGGAATGGCAAGAATATTAGTGGGCTTAGAGACAAACAAGGGATCGACAAAGAAAATGGTTTTTAAGCATGGGTTGGACTCTTGCCAACTCACTCTAGACTATGAAGTCATTCCCTTTAAGTGTAGATGTTGCAATAGTTATGGGAATTTAGCAATGGATTACTCATACACTTATCAGAGGAAGGTATGGATACAGAAAACTCAGCCAAAAGTGTTGGGAGTGGAACTGGCAAAAAACCCTATCATTCATAAGACCCGAGGCAAATGGGATTAAAAGGGTCCATGAAAAGACTCTAGTTATCCCATTGGAATCAAAGAAGCAATCATCGGCATCAAGTGCTCACAAAGATCAAAATTTGGAAGCAGTTAGTGACAACAAAGTCGATAAGCATTATTTGGGTAAGAAACCTCAGATTCCTTCCCCTTGCAAAAGAAATTCAAATGAAAAAATTGTTTTTAGATCTTGGAGGCTAGAGGTAGAACCTAAAGGGTTGGAATCTATCAATGAATTCTTGCCTAGCCTATTAGGCATAAAAAACCCTATCTCCCCAAGTCTCGTTCCTTTACATGCAATTGAAAGTCCTCTAGCATAAGTTAATGTCCAAGTAGGGACATTTGCATCCCATAGGTGTGGACCAGAGGCATGGGTGCCTTCTAGATATTTTGCAACATAGGAATCCTCCAAATATAACTTCAAACCTAGGGGTAAGGGAACCCTCGACTTCCCTAGGAAAGTGGCAGGGGGTTAGGGTTTCTTGACGAGAGAGGTCAAAAACCTAATCAAAGAGGGAGAAAGTATCACTTGTCCATGGGGTAGAAACAAGCATCCTCAAAGATTTGATGTGGAAAGCAACTTTCATTTATAGGGGCCCTTAGAGAAAATGCCCCTTGTGAGGGTCTCAAATGATCTACATGACATTAAATTGTTGAGGGTTGGACAACCCCTCTAAGAAATTGTCAATCAAGAATGAACAGAGTCCTTAAAACCCTCTGTTATCCTGCTTCATGAAATTATGACCAAAGGATAGAAAATAATTGTGGAACTTTATGAATTTTCGAGTGGGTGGGAATTCAGCATTATCAATGCTATTGGGAGATCTAGTGGGAATATAACTGGTTGGCAAAGGTTTTCCTTCACCCTAACTAATTTTATTTTTTATTTTATTTTTTTATTTTTATTATTATTTTTTTTTCAGGCCTAGGAATCTCCCTCTTCTCCATGGACATGGGAAAAAAAACTCTCTGTTATGATTGTCTATGGGCCATACTTGAAGAGGGTGGAGTACTGGGACACGTTTTTCAAATTGGAATGCACCCAAAATGGCATTGCGGAGATAGGAGGAGACCTAAATTTTATCTTTAGGAGCCTCTAAAATATGGGGACCTGTGGCCCAAATAGATTGTCTATTAGGATACTTCTTGAGAAAACTAGAGGAAGTGGGCTTGTTGGACATTAAACCAACAAAGTTGTCTCCCACTTGGAGAAACAAAAGAACCGGGGATGATAGGATCGCAAAGAGGCTTGATCATTTTTAAATCTCTAAAGGATTTATGGACAAAGTTACTCGAGTAAAGCAATGGATCGAATCAGGAGGAGACTCTGACCATTGTCCAATTGGACTAGAAATAGTTGGTGCATAGGAAAAGACAAATAACCCCTTCAAACTAAATCCATAATGGATGAAGATGGAGGAGTTTGTAAACAAGATAAAATCTTGTTGGAAATCTTATGATTCATCTTCAAGGGAATCAACTCTGATACAATTCCAAAAAATTATAAAAGAGGCAAAGAAGGTGGTATCCCAATGGACCAGGGATAAAAACCAAAAAGATGACAAGCTCCCTGGAGAACTGGAAGAAGGGATGGAGACATTATATAAGAGTGCGGGTTTTGGGGTATCTGAATGAGGCCTATAAGATGGAGATGAAGCTATTGGAAGAAAAAAAGAGGAATTTATTGCCACACACAGAGAGAGAGAGAGAGAGCATAGCCATTTGGCTCCAACAAGGTGATGAAAATACCAAGTTATTTCATAGATATGCAAACAGAAGGAAAAATGTTAACTCTACTTGGAAAATTGACAAAGGAAATGACAGTTGGGCAACAAATTTCAAGGACATTGAAGAAGGAGTCAACTACTTCATAAGTCTTATCAAGGAGGACTCTCGGGCTACTATTGTTGAAGTTATTAGGATTTCTAACGTATTCCCTAGTTTTGTCAATCAAGAGAACAACTAGGAATTGATGAAAGAAGTGGGGAAAGAGGAACTACTATAAAACTTTACAAAACTTCCAAAAGGATAAAAGTCCAAGGCCAAATGGCATCCTCGTGGAATTATTTTGGGATGTTATGAATTCATAGAAGATGATATGAGAAGAGTGTTAGAGGCCACTAGAACCACTGGAAAAATTCTAGAATCCTACAACACTAGCTTTATAGCTATGATTCCCAAAGAGTATAACCCAACCTCTTTTGAAAAATCCAGGGTAATATCCTTGTGCAATTGTTTCTACAAATTATCTCAAAATTTATTGCCAAAAGACTTAAAATGGTACTATCAAAACAAATATCTAGAGAGCAGTTTAGATTCATAAAGGGAAGACAAATTCATGAGGCAGTCGGGATAGCACATGAAATCCTACACTCCATCAAAGTCAGAAGTCGAAGAGCATTGGTCATCAAAGTGGATCTCTCTAAATCTTATGATAGAGTAAGTTGGATTTACCTGAGATGGATGCTCATTCACTTGGGTTTTTATCATCAATTTGTGGTATGGGTGATGAATTGCATTACCTCGATGTCTTTTGCCATTTTAATTATTGGGGTTACATCTCTCTTCTTCAAACTAGGTAGGGTTTCCCCATGCCACCTCTCATTTTTCTTCTCATAGTTGAAGGTCTAAGTAGGTTCATAAAAGAGGCTAAATCTCATGGTAGTTTCAAATGGATTTGCATCGGTCTAGCATGCAAAATTACACACCTTTTATTTTTGGATGATATTCTATTTTTTTGTGAAGGTACGAGATGGGTAGTTGAGAAATTTAAAAACATCTTGGAGTTATTTTGTAAATCCATTGGTATGATTGTAAATGTTGAAAAAACTACTATATCCATGTGGGGTGTCACTAAACAAGAACACGCCTATTTCTCCTAATTATTCCCCTGCCAAGTGATTGATTTAGACCAAGGATTAAAGTATATGGGATTCCACTTAAAACCCAATCTGTACAAAAAAAGGTGTAACATACCTAACCACCCAGGTTGGGCCACATCATGCAAAGCTCTCTCATCGTCAACTTTGATGCCACTTTGTAATGTACCTAGCCTCCAAATAAGAAACATTTCGTGCATAATACACATACAACGAAACTTATGCTAACTAATGTAATTCTTTTACTGTTAGTCGATTTCATGTAGCTTACAACTATAATTTATAACAAATTTAGCTACAATATGTAGTCATAAAACGAATGCATCTAAAGCATGCTAATAATCAACATGAAATACAACTAAATCATTCATTACATCAACATATAATTCATTCCCATTTACACAGAGTTCATGCACATCAAGAACACATGTAAATAACTCGGAACAAGATAAAACACTTATCTTTAAACAAGAATCGTGCAACCAACTACTTTGGACGAGCGGTCCACCCAACCATAGACTGATTGTTTCAAATATCAACAGCCAGTCACCCTCGAGCTGAGGCTAGTAATCCACAAAAGAGGGTGGTCTCTCACAGTGCACTCGCAGCTCATAAAGCTCATAACCCAATTGATATTCTCCTACAGATATCCCGATATTTCCACCAACTCTCTTTCTCTTGACCTGCCCAACCCAAGGAATGCACCATTAGTTTATTAAGGATCACCCAAGGGATGTATCATCCATTTATCGGGGTAACCCAAGGGATGTACCATCCATTTATTAGGGTTAACCCAAGGGATGTACCATCTGTTTATCAGGGATAGCCCAAGGAATGTGTCATTTGTTTATCAGGGTCTCTCTGGCATAGTTAACTAGGAATCTCACAGCAGGGAACTCAAGGGAACTTGTTGTTAGGAAAACTATCAACAAACCAACATCCAACACTTGTTGTTTAGTGCAACTCACACATGAGTTCACTCTTTCGACCTGACAACTGGGGTCTTCAATTCTCTAGCTCCAATTCGCTCCAATTATGCTCCAAACTTCACTCTCCATGGTCGCACCAGCTCCAAGCTCTCTTTCTTTCCCTCTCCGACTATTGTCCCAACCCATACGAATTCCTCTCTGATGGCTTGCCTTTCTTGATTCACACTCTTACCCAAGCTAATTGTACTCAACCCCCATGTGACCAATAACTCTGGGACATGACCACTCACACCCACTCGCTTACATGCATTCAATGATTGGCTTTGGAAACACTCAATCAGAAGGATGTGACCACTCACACCCACCCTCTTACATGTATTCAATATTTGGCTTTGGGAACACTTAATCAGACATCAAAAGGTTCATATACAACTGACAAGTTTAGGAAAATGGGTTAAATTGATATACATGGGTAATCCCCCCCTTGAACCCTTTTGGCCATTATCCTAGACACTTCCCCCTCTTCTGGATTAATTCATCCCCCATCTCTTGTCCATGTCCCCTTAGCAGTTGGCATCACATTTTTATTATTAAAACATTGAAATACAATTCACATATTACATCGCTTGGCCATAACCACATATTGTCTCCACATAAGCATTAATTAAATTGGGGATTATAATGGTGATGTTACATTCCCCCTCCCCTACATTTGTGCGGCATCCTCGGTGCACTCTATGTCGATATACATGTATATATGCAAATTACATCACAACACTTAAAAATAAAATTCTACAATTTAACAACTCCAGCAATAGCTCCAACCATCATTCTCTTATCCCTCTCAACTCGTTGATTCAAGGAATGCACCATTCGTTTATCAGGGTTGACCCAAGGGATGTACCATCCGTTTATCAGGGTTAGCCCAAGGAATGAGCCATTCATTTATCATGGTTTCCAATGCAGTTGGTTAGGACTTTGAGAAGTGGTTCCAAAACTCTAGATGCTCAAAATGGAGTCTTGCATTCTGGCTTCTTCAAAATTGCCAAAAAATTGTGGGTACTCTTGCAGCATGTTTTCTTCATGCTTCAATGTAGCATCTTCAGGACCATAGCAGGTCCATTGAACCTTTACCATCCCTATGGCTTTGTTCCTAGGCACTTTGACTTTTCGATCCAGGATGCATACTAGTTCCACCTGGAAATCCCCTTCGTGCTCCACTTGGATCACAATCCAATCAATTATGTGGTTAGGATCAGGTACACACTTCTTTAATAAGGATACATGAAATACATTATGCACTCTTATGAATGCATGCAATGCTAGCATATATGCAATTGGTCCTATCTTTTCTAATATTTCAAAAGGTCCACAATATCTTGCTGCCAATTTCGGGCAACTTCCTAATCTTATTGAACTTCTCTTTGCCTTTACTTTTAAGAACACATGTTCTCCAACTTTAAAATCTTTGAAAACTTTGTTCTTATATGCATAACTTTTCTGCCTATTTTGGGCAACCTTTAAATTCTGCTTTATCTTTTCCATCTGGTCTTCCATTTCTTTCAACAAATTTGGCCCAACAACTACTCTGTTTGTTGGATTATCCCAACTCACTGGAGTGTTACATTTTTTGCCATACAAGGCTTCAAATGGACTCATTTTCAATAAGGCATGATACCCATCATTATAGGCAAATTCAACTAAATGGATATAATCTTCCCACTTTGATGGATGATCCATCACATACATTCTAAGCATGTCCTCAATTATCCTGTTAGTCCTTTCTATTTTCCCATACGACTCTGGATGATATGTTGTACTGAGATTCAAATTTGTTCCAAAGCCTTTGAACAAACCTTTCCAAAAATTTGAAGTAAACTTTGGATCTCTATCTGAAACAATTGTCTTAGGTACTCCATGTAACCTAGCAACTTCCTTCATATAAATTTCTGCGATATTTGTTGCCTTGTGTGTAGTCTTTACGGGAATAAAATGTGTTACTTTAGTATATTTATCCACCACCATAATGATGGAATCATGTTGCTTCACTATTCTGGGCATCTTAGTAATAAAATCAACCGTGACTACTTCCCACTTCCATTCCAGAATGGGCAATGGTTGTAGCAAACATGTTGGGTGTCTATGTTTTGTCTTCACTCTTTGATAGTCTAGACATCTGGCTAGGTAATTAGCCACTTATTTCTTCATTCTCGACCAAAAGTATTGGCTTGTAACTGCTACAATTGTCTTATGATTTCTTGGGTGTCCAGCATATGGCACATTGTGCATTTCCTTCATAACTATATTTTTCAGCTCATTGGAATTTGACACATATACTTTTCCCTTGTACACGAGGATTCCATCCTCTTTCAACTCATAGGAATTTAACTTCTGCTGAAATTTACCTTGTTGTAATGTTTCTCTTATTTTCACATATTTTTTATCTGAATTCGCTGCTGCAATAATTTACCTTGTTGTAATGTTTCTCTTATTTTCACATATTTTTTATCTGAATTCGATGCTGCAATAATTTGATCTTTCAAATCTGTCATGTACATGTTGATGGATTCCACATGCACTTCATGAGCTCTCTTACTGAGTGCATCAACCACTTGATTTTCCTTGCCCTTTATATGCTTAATTTCGAAGTCATTTTCACTCTGAAATTACAACCATCTAGTTTGTCTAGAATTTAGTGTTGGTTGTCCAAAGGAATGTTTCAGGCCATAGTGGTATGTTCTTAGCTCGAATTTCTTACCCATAAGGTAATGCCTCCACCTTTTTAACGTATGTGCAATAGTTACCAACTCGAAGTCATGTGTAGCATAATTTCTCTCATGCTCTTTTAATTTTATGGATTCATAGCATACCACATTGTCCCTTTGACTAAGGACTACACCGAGTCCTTCCTTTCATGCATCGGTGCACACAACAAAATCTTCATTTGGATCTGCAATTTTCAGTATTGGTGCACTTGTCAATATTTCCTTTAGCTGTCGAAAACTCTCTTCACACTTGGAAGTTCATTCAAATTTCACTCCCTTCTTTTGGAAATAAGTGATTGAACTTGCGATTCTTGAGAACCCTTTTATGAATCTTCAGTAATAACCGACAAGACCCATGAATGACCTAACCTCTGTCACATTCTTTGGCACTGGACATCCTCTAATGGCCTCTATCTTCTTGGGATCAACTTCTATCCCTCCTGCTAAAATTATATGCCCCAAGTAGTGAATCTTATTTTGGTAAAATATGCACTTACTTAGCTTAGCATACAATTTATGCTCCCTTAAAACTTGCAACACCATTCTTAAATGTTGCTCATGTTCTTCTTTTGATTTAGAATAGATGAGGATATCATCTAAGAACACAATCACAAACTTGTCCAAGTACTCCCTGAACACTCCATTCATCAGGCACATAAAAATTGTTGGGGTATTTGATAGCCCAAATGGCACTACCGTGAATTCATAATGCCCATATCTTGTTCTGGATGTTATCTTGTTGATGTCTTCTTCCTTTATCCTTACTTGATGATAGCCAGATCTCAAGTCAATCTTCGAAAAGATTCTTGCACCTTTCAACTAGTCAAACAAATAATCAATTATTGGCAAAGGATACTTATTCTTTATGGTAACCTTATTAAGCTACCTGAAATCAATACACAACCTCAAGGTTCCATCCTTATTTTTCCCAAAAAGAATCGGGGCTCCCCAAGGTGACACACTTGGGCGTATGTACCCCTTCTTCAATAGTTCTTCAAGCTGCATCTGCAACTCTTTTTGTTCCAGTTTACCCATTCTGTAAGGTGTCTTAGACACTAGGGTAGCTTCTGACACCAAATAAATAGAGAAATCAATGTCTATTTTTGGTGGTAGTCTCGGAATTTCTCTAAAAACATCTTCAAAATCCCTCAAAATTGAATGGTCTTCAATGCTCACCACTCTGTCTTTGGCCGCCTCCTCCATATGGAATGCAAACATCTGACATCCTTTCATGAAGCTCTTCTTCCGCTGCATAATTGAAATCTCTCTAACAACTACAAATCTTGGAATGCCTTGAATCTTGCCTTGCTGCCCTTTCTCATCAAGACATGTGATTGTATTGCTGTTACAGTCTAGGACAACATGATGTTTCTCCAACCAATCCATACCAATTAGACAATCATATGAACCCAATGGTATGACGCTTACATCCACCTTTGTATTGAGTCCATTCATGTCTATCGGACAATTTTTAACCAACTCATTGATTTTCCTCTCAGCCCCCGTGGCTAACTGAACTAACCAAGATTTCTTATGCTTACTTATTTGCAAGTGAAATCTTTCAATGATGTTAATGTTTATGTAGCTATGGCTAGCTCCAAAATCAATTAAAATTGTTATGAGCTCATTATTGATCTTACCTTCCACTTCAATCACGGAAGATTGATATTATGCCTGCTTGTTATCCAAGGCTACATAAATTCCTGGCATGCTTCCTCCCATGTATTACACTGGTTCATCCTCTTGAATGTTGTGGATAGTCCCCATTCTTTCTCCTTTGTGAGGGAAATCCTTATGTAGATGATTTCCCCCGCATCCCCAACATTGCACCGACTGCTGCCTTGGCCTTTTTCCAAATTAATCTACAGTCTTGTGTTCATTTTGTGCGACTTGACCCTGCTAATTCACTTAGAAATTATTCTTGAAAAGGGGTGGCTTAAAACCCCTATGCATTTGATCCTTCTTATCCTTCATCTTGTCATTCCAAGATTTTTGGAAAACTGGTCTTCCTTTGCTCCGTTCATACAAATGTCTTTCTCTCCTTATGGTTTCCTCCAGGGTTTTGGGGTTGTCATATTGAATCTTACTGCTGTAGAAAGAGGGTAACTCACTTAGAAACCTTTGGATTTTGACTTTTCATCCTTGATGAAGTCAACATACTTCAACAATTCAAAGAACCGCTTCTCATATTCCTCCATTGTCATGGTTCCCAACTTGAGTTCAAAGAACTCTTTCATTTTTCTTTCATAGTAATGCTCGGAAAAATATTTCTCTTGGAAATATCCCTTGAACTGCCTCTATGAGATTCTTTTCTCATCAAGGTTCTTAGCTTGCTTAAGTTTATCCCACCACATGGTTGCCTTCCCTTGTAAGTGGTAGGTGGCAATTCTATCTTCTACTCGGGATGGGTAATCATGCAGTTCGAAATATTTCTTGATTTCCAACAGTCAGGCCTCTACCTCTTCTCTTTTCCCATGCTCACCATTGAAAGTTGGTGGCTTAATCTTCGCAAGTCCCCCCTGCAAGATGTATGCCTTAGGTCTTCTCCTTTGCCTCTAAATAGGAGACACACTTGGGCTGCTCCCTGGACTTGAACATGCATGAGTTCTTCTAGTGGAATGTCTTGGAGAATGATGGCGTCTACTCATGCTTCTTGACTGCCTATCACTCCCATGATCATCTCTTTTGCTATGGGATCTTGATGTTGATACTTGTCTAGCACTAGTTGCTTGCTTGGTGCCAGACTCCTTGTTAACTTGCTTTTGTAGCATATTTAGTCTTTGAAATATCTCTTCTTGAGCCTTCATGATCCTCTCATTATCAACCCTATAACTCTGCACTTCTTTTTGCAAGCTTCTCATAGTTACAGTTTCATGCCTGTCTCTTCTCCCATTAGACTCGGTCTTAGCATTACCCATACTGGCATGCAGACCTCCAATTTCTTTTTCATTCCTGTAAAACCCTTGAGCATCCTCCATGTCTCTAGTTCTCATGTAAGAACTAAAATCTACTTTTCTGTATCTCTAATTCTGCAAGAATGTGCATGCAATAATTGCTTGTTAGAATTAAGTGTATTGCAAAATATTTATCAATTAGATTACAGGTAATTATTCGTTTTAAATTATGAAGAATATTAATGCACTACTCTTAAGTAGGATTCCTTAAATGCACCCATTTTCAAAACAACTTTCCAACGGTTGTCCTCATGCCTCAATCTGAGTTTTGAGCGAATAGTTACAACAATTACAAGTTGCAATTTCCACTCTTTGCTGCTACAGAATTCACTTTTATCACTTTCGAAGAAAATATAGTGCCTAGATCAAAATTCTGTGTCGCTCGATCTCTTTTTCTTCTCAAGATATTTCCAACGACTATTCGTTTTCCCCAATCCGAGCTCCAAGCTGAAAGTTATGGTGGCAAAACAGTGAAGGAATATTCATTGGCACATGCAACATACTAGCAACGTTCAATAATCGTCCGATCATTTCTTGATTAGATCTTTGTCGTTGCTCTGTCTTAATGGATTCATCGTGGATCTAAGTCACATCTCTTCTTCATACCTTCCATGAACCCGCTACCAACACTTGTCTCATTTTTCCTTCGTGGATTCACAGACTCATAATCTTGTATCCTTCTTTTCATAAGTTCGTCCGAGAAGTCCCAACACTTAGCCATTTTTCCACTTATTACCGTGGTTTCATGGGACTAACAGTTGGTCTGCGACATGGCTCCACATCACCTGCCACCCATCCAACATGTACCTGCTACCATGACATCACACGTCTTTCTTCTACCATGTCAGTTGACACGTGGCCTCCACGTCATGTTGATGTCATCGTACGAAAAAATACCCATAATTTTTTTATTTGCTTATGTTCAAATTTTTCTAAAGAGGCTTGATTCTTCACATTACCCATGAAATTTCTCTTAATTTCACTGCCATAACTTAAATAAACAAGTTGTAGGCATACTCCGTAAATTAATTCTCTGCGAGTTTCCGCTTCAACATTCTACTAACTCAGCCCATCCAGGCTCAACATTGAAAACTCGGCTCTGATACTACTTTGTAACGTACCCAGCCACTCACGCTGGGCCACATCACGCAAAGCTCTCTAGTCATCAACTCAGATACCACTTTGTAACTAACCTAGCCTCCAGCTAAGCAACATTTTGTGCGTAATACACACAAAATGAAACATCATCTAACTAACGTAATTCCTTCACTGTTAGCCGATTTCCTATAGCTTACAACTATAATTTATAAAAGATTTAGCTACAATCTGTAATCATAAACCAGATGCATCTAAAGCATGCTAATAATCAACATGAAATACAACTAAATTGTTCATTACAAGAACATATAAGTCATTCTCATTTACACAGAGTTCATGCACATCAATAACACATGTAAATCACTCAGTACAAGATAAAATACTTATCTTTAAACAAGAATCGTGCAACCGACTGCTTGGGACGAACGTTCCACCCAACCATAGACTGATTGTCCCAAATCTGAACAGCCAATCACCCCTGAGTTGAGGCTAGTAATCCACAAAATAGGGTGGTCTCTCACAGTCCACTCGCAGCTCATAAAGCTCATAACCCAACTGGTATTCTCCTACAACTATCCCAATCTTTCCACCAACTCTCTTCCTCCTGACTTGTCCAACCTAAGGAATGCACCATTCATTTATCAGGTATCACCCAAGGGATGTATCATCCATTTATCAGGGTAACCCAAGGGATGTACCATCCGTTTATCAGGGTTAACGCAAGGGATGTACCATCCGTTTATCGGGGATAGCCCAAGGAATGTGCCATTCATTTATCAGGGTCTCTCTGACACAAGTAACTAGGAATATCGTAGGTGGGAACTCAAGGGAACTTGTTGTTAGGAAAACTATCAACAAACCAACAACAAACACTTGTTGTTTTACTGCAACTCACACAGGAGTTCACTCTTCTAGCCTGACAACCGGGTTCTTCAGTTCTCCAGCTCCAATTCACTCCAATTACACTCCAGACTTCTCCGTCCATGGCCACATCAACTCCAAGCTCTCTTTCTTTCCCTCTCCAATTGTTGTCCCAACCCATACAAATTCCTCTCTTGTGGCTTGCCTTTCTTGACTCACACTCTTCCCCAAGTTGATTGTACTCAACCCCCATGTGCCCAATAACTTTGGGACGTGACCACTTACACCCACCCTCTTAATTCAATGATTAGCTTTAGAAACACTCAATCAGAAGGATGTGACCACTCACACCCACCCTCTTACATGTATTCAATGATTGGCTTTGGGAACACTCAATCAGACATTGGAAGGTTCATATACAATTGTCAAGTTTAGGAAAATGGGTTAAATTGGTATACATGGGTAATCCCCCCCTTGACCCCTCTTGGCCATTATCCTAGACACTTCCCCCTCTTGTGTATTAATTCATCCCCCATCTCTTGTCCATGTCCCCTTAGCAGCTGACATCACATTTTTATTATTAAAACATTGAAATACAATTCACATATTACATTGCTTGGCCATAGCCCCATATTGTATCCACATAAGCATTAATTAAACTGAGGATTATAATGGGGATGTTACAAAAGGCGACTAAAAATGGCTCATTGCCAAGGTGGAAAAGAGACTAAATACCCAGTGCAATGGATGCCTCTCTCACAGGGGTAGACTAGTTCTTGTTAAGGTTGTATTGGAAGCAATACTAGTTATTGGATTTCACTTGCATGGGTTCCAAAAGGTGTGCTAGAAACCATTAGGAAATTGTGCTACAAATTTCTCTGGTTAGGATACCAAAAAAATAAAGGACTTTTTTTAGCTTCATGGAATATATTGGTTGTTCCAAGGGCTAGTGGAGGGTGGGGACTAAAAAATCCCTTTATCTTCTCCAAATAACTAGCTACAAAAAGTGTTTTGAAGATTTTACAAGGAAAAGGGTTGTGGCTCCAAGTAATCAATGCAAAATATATATCCCTAGCTACATTAGAAGATTGGGCAAGAAACCTGAATAAACAAGTACACAACGCCTCAATCTTCTAGAAAGTTGTCAACTCAACCTTTCACTTGGTAGGCAATTGGTTGATCTGGAAGTGGCCAAAGGTGAGAAAGTTCAAATTGGCCTTGATCCTTAGATAGGTAGTAAATGCTTGCATACATCACCTCTCCAACTGATCCAAAATCTCAAAAGTAGAGGATATTATACTCTTAGACAAATTGTGAACTAGGAGAAATATACAATTGGAAACAACAATGGCTCTCTTGGGAGAAGCTAGGACTAAGTGAAGAGTTTCTTGAAGACTGGAAGGGTTATTTGGAAGTTCTAAAAAAAACAATGTTAAAATTTGAGAATATGGTGATTAGTTGATTTAGTCACTCAATCCCACATGATCACATGTGCCTAAGCTAGGCTACAAAGCACTAGTAGAGGAAGGTATGGATGAACAACATGCTTGGTAGTAGACAATTACTTGGAAACTAAAGTGTCCTTCCAAAAATAAAATCTACACGTGGTTGATTTTAAACAATAAGGCTCCTACATGGGAGGTTCTCCAAAAAATATTTTTAATGGTCTAAGTTGGTGTCGTTTAAGTAAACAATTAGATTAAACTATATACCATCTAATTATGACTTATTCCTTCACCAAAGAGATTTGGAAAGAGGTGGAATGCATGATAGGATAGAAAAATGTGTAGGAAGGAGGAGATGTGGGAGAAGCCTTCAAATCTTGGTATTCCAATAAGGACACAAAGAAGATTAAAGCTTGGGGAGTATGGCTTGCTAGGAACCTGAGCCTATTTGAAGGAAAGGAGACTCTCCCTCTCAAATGTGTGATTTGATCTCTCAATACCACTAATGCTTACCCATAGGTGGAAGAAAAACAATCTAGACACGAACTTAGAGAAGAGGTAATTGTTATCCCCTAGCCTAGGGATAACTAAGGAGATCACGTCTCGAAGCCCACAGGTCATATACATGGAGTATTGAGAGCCAGACGACTTAAGCATGGCCCCAGAGGGCCCATCTTTTCTTCAGTGCAGTCCACTTATCACCAACAACAATATCCATCCCACCAACCTGGTCCTGAAGTAGCAGTGAGTCTTGCTCCATGAGGTAATGAGTCTGGGTATCATGGTATGTATCACTTTGATTTTTGAAGCACTTGAACATGTTGTATTGAATCCTTCTTCATTTCATAATGTTTGCTTGGAAATTATGCTCTTTGCCTCATTAATACCTGGAAGGGTGACATGGTACCCTAGTAAGTTGATTTCCCTTTAGGATGGGTTGCTACTGGGTGGATCTGTGAAAAGTCATTGTTCGTTCCCTCCATACTTACCACTTTCCATATTTATTCCTTTCATCTCCCCTATCCTTGTTTGGGCATTGGGATTGGCCACACTAGGAAGGGTTGTACCTTACCTCGTGAGAAGAAGGGGCTAAAGGCCTAGAGGGTAAAAGTAGTTGGCAAGAGTTAAAAGCCAATTTTGAAACCTTCAAGATGCTTCACCCAGGGATCCTCGAGAAAGGAGTGAAAAGCTTCTCAGTAAGAAAAGGGGACCCACAAGATAACATAAACACTCAAGGTACTAGTTGATGGATAGGAGGTCTCATCACGAGCTGACCTATTATGACCATGGGCATGTAGCGGTATGACATTACCACCTATTTGGTCACCAAACCAGGGTAGTGGCTCTTGGTGGCATAGCCAAGAGAAAGGGGGCCTCATCACGAGCCATCCTTCTCATTTTCGTGAAATGTTTGTGGATAACATTGTCACCTCAGGTCATCAAGCCATGACAGTGGCCCTAAATTATTTCCTTGAAGCATAATAGCAAAAGATCAAAAGAAATAAAGCTAAGAATAAAAGGCAATGAATGGGATAGGAAACAATTACATTCATGACAAGGTGCAACTTTCCCTCCACAAAGGCACCCACATGTAAGACTTTACATTTCCTTGTTATTACATGCACCCCATGCCCAAACACTTACCCCCATGCCACCTCATACACTTACATGACTTGGATTAGATCCCACCTGGGAAACACCCCAAACTTAAGAGAGGTTGGCCCAATAGGACACCCTGAGACCTTCTCCAAACTTAACTTGTTAGGTTGCATAACGTCTTTGAGCATTTGTCTGGGTTAAGGGGGGTTTGGTGCACATGTTTGGGTAATTTAATTATTGGATGTGATTTACATGCTATGATCCCTATGACTTATGAACCCCTGGAGGGCGTACTTTTTGTTGCTACAGGACCTTGCCCAATGGACAGGTACACATGAGGGAATGATTAGCTTAGACCTTCATGGGGGCTTGAAGCCCACAAATGGATGTTGCAACCCCAGCCAGGGGTAAGAAGAAATTGAAGATTTGCATCGGGAAAAAGAAGGGCATTGCCTTTGGAGGCACCCTGACAGACCTAGACCCAGAGGGACCTTGCTCTTACACATGGATGTTGGCCCTTGAGGGCCTTGGACATCACCATCATGACCCTAGATTTCATGCAGAGCTAGGGTTTTCATTTTGGAGGCATTTATGAGTTTGGTGGCATGTGTGGGCATCATTTGGGGCCTCTGGAGGCCAAGTGCCCTACATTTTAGGCTCAACATTCCACCTTTAGGCCTCAATGTCACCCTAGAAGAGCACAACGTCACCCTTGGAGGTGTCTTTAGCTGCTAATTAATTTTTATTATGTCAAAATTGAATTATATTGTAAATTGGCCAGGTTGGCCTTATTTTTGACCTAAAATTAATTAAAGGTCAAAGTTTTGTATAAATAAGCATAAAGTACATTCATTTTTACATCACAACTTATCATACAAGAGAAGAGGTCTAAAATTTGTGCCATGTTGAGGGCTATTGGCTGAAATTGTGAGGAGCACTCTTGTATAAGGTTATTTTTTGCAACTTGGATCAATCCTGGAAGTTTTTATGGTGATCTTGCATGGTATTTTCATGATTATTCTTGGTGCAAGTAAGTAAAATCTACATTTTTATCATCTATTGAATGGTTTGTGTATGGTTTTATTTGCTCATACAAGATTATGAAATTGCATGGTATACTTAATGCTTGAAGTAAGGAACTTAAATTGCTACTTTCTTACTTTCTATTTGCCAAGATTTTCATTGAATTGATCTAATAGCTAGTGAAACCCTAAGGCCCTAAATTGCTATCACTCTAAGGATTTTGACTTAGTTATCTTTGCATAAGTTTTACTCCATAAGAAGCCTAAGGAGAGCAAGGTGTTAGGGCCTAGAATTGCCTACACCCTAGCATCTTGTCTCTTGAGGTCAGTGCATAGGGGGACTTAAGTTACTACTTCTCTTATGCATTTTCCCTCTTAGACTTTTGTGCATTATCAAATTGATTTGTAGCCTTAGAAGAAGCCGCCCACTCTGACTCCATAATCCCTAGAAGGCACTGGTTCTTGCCTCTCTCTTGTTGAAGGATTGATCAAACACTCAAACACTCTTCTCCTAAGCTTTTACTAACTATCTCTAACCCTAGTTTAGCCTAGATCACTAACTTATTTGTTGTTGTTATAAATGTTTGCTACAACCATCTAATTGCAGGAAATTTTATGCATACTCGACATTAATTGCTAGATGACAAGTTATTATCATTCTACTTAGTCAATGCTATCTTTTCATTGTATTTTCAACCTTTTATGAGGAGTATTTGTTGCAGTTGTTACATTTTATCAATTGTTGTTGTAAACTTATTAACTGCTGCAATTTTATATCAGCTAGCCCTTATTGTCACTGTCCATTGTCTACTGAGGTGTTATTATAATATTTGTACTTGGAATTATTGTATATGGATGCTATATTGTCTTGTTTCGAGCAGGTACATCAAGCACTTCATTAACCTCATTTTTTGGACATAGATTTAGTGACTTTGGTAACCAGTGAGAGGGGGAAATATATCTTGAACATAACCCTAATCTTCCAGCCCTTTAGGTTACCGGGGATGCCTCCCCTGGGGTAGACCTTGCCCATCCCTAGAAAGTGGGGATTTCCTATTAAGGTGATAGTGATAGGATATCATGTTTGTTACGCCAATCTCCCTTACTTACCTTGGGCTTTGGGCAAGTACAAATTGTGCGATAACAATAGTAAACAAGGATTTCCCATAGGCATACTTTGATGGGGCTTTGCAAGGAAATCCCTCTAAAGCAGGAATTGGCCATGAATCTAACAATTCTTATGAACTAGTGGTATTCAAATTAATTCTTTAGCTAGCCCAAAAACATGGTCCAACAAATTAAAAAAATTGGCGAGTCTCTCTTGGTCATCAAATGGATTAGAAAGGACACATAAATCAAAATTTTCACCTTACAAGCCCTTTGTGATGATATGTAAATTCAGATGATGGATTTCTAGCAATGAATGTTAATCAAAGTGATACCAAGGATGAATCTAAAAACACCATGACATGTAACCAATTAATCCAACAAAGGGGCTATGTAGAGGAGACACCAATTATAGAAGCCTCCAATATATGGTGGGTTGGTGGAAATAAATGATAGAAGTAAAGCCAAGAACGTGGAAGGTGAAAGGAGATTACAAAATCACAAATGGGATTTCAATGTAGTAAATTTTTGATTTGAGTATTTCAATTTAGTAGAGTTTTGATTTGTG